>PVJC01006612.1:0-54290 GCA_004026665.1 Murina feae
CAATAAAAATATGTATTTTTATACAGGCTATCCTGGACTCGGCTTGCTTCTACTTTCTTCCTCTAGATCCTCTTAGAGTGATGATGCTTCATGGTTGGTGCTGGTCCATCAATGTTATATCCAAGCACAAGCTAAAGGAAAGAGGGCAGAGAGAGTAGAAAGCAAGCAATTTCCTGTAGGGGAGTGATGTGGAATTTGCACACTTCTTCTCCCATTCCATTAGCAAGAGTCTGATCACATGGCCTCTGGGCTTCAGGGGAGGCTGGGAAACGTGGCCTCTAGCTGCGTAACGAGTTCCCTGAGAACACGTGTGGAATGGGGGTGGAGGGGAGCCTCTTACTAAAATAGAACAGGAGAGGCCAGACATTTAATAGTATCTGCCATACCTATGACAAGATTCCATGCTTGAGCCCATGATTCTAATAAGGAATGAATTTTATTGTCATGCTATCTTCTCATGTTATTTTGTTTTGTTTTCCTCAGAATTTTTCACCGATTCCAGCTTTAAACCTGTAATTGGCCTAAACCTAACGGCTTTGGATATATGCATTTTAATATGGGGGTCTATGGCTCCCATGGACCCTCAAGGGAGTCTTAAACATTTTTAATGAGGATTTTTTTAATTGGGCGTTTTGCTTTTGATCATAGTTTTACAACTGAATTTTACCATCTTCTGCATTGTTCTAATGACTCCACATGATCAAATCATGCCATGGGATCCTAGTGGCCTTGTTTGTTCCTGTGGCACAGACGTAGACTTGGCACAGAAATGTTAGGTTTACCCCAAATTAAGGCCAAATAAATGACCAGTGTGCGCACAACGGAGGTCTCCATAGCAGTTCGAATAGCAAGGAATGGTGAAAACTTGAGTCAGCACATGGCACCCAGGAAGCCAGCATACCGAACGTTAAAAGAACTAATGAGGCGGCAGTCAATATGCTCTCATTGGAGAGGTAATTTGGTTTCAGCCAAACGACATCATCTTTCCCTTTGAATTAATGTTGTTAAAATGAATCACACTGGCATCGTAGTTTTATTTGTATATAACTTCTACGGAATAAAATGGAATTGTAGTGAACTGAATTTAACTTGCTTGAGTTTAACTTGGCTTTGGTTTCATACATATATCAGAGCTATAAGGATAAGCTTGAAAGTGGCATCGTAATCAAATAATAAAAAGTAGAGATCATGTTTGTTTGTTTTTCTTCCAAAGGGACCCGTATATTACTGAAGTTTAAAGATCAGAGGTACCATGAATAGTCCTAAAAGCTTGTAATGATCCTCTCCTAGACTATGATTCTAGCAGATCCTAAAACATCTCTGCCCAGGTAACACCTACCAGTACTTCAGATCTTTTCCTAGCTCACCACTCGACCACGATGCCTGCTCTTTTGTTGTCAACTTTAGAAAAATAAACATGGAGGTCCCTAATCCTGGCAACATTTCAGGAACCCAAATAATTTTTCCCATGGGGTCGCTAGGTTACTCTCTGACTGCTGCTGAGGTCCTGCTGGGTAGCTAATTTCTGCTGCCTCCAAGGACAAGGAAGTGAAAAGTTCCTTTCTTTACCTCCCGCCTGACCCATGACTACAGTTTCGAGGGTAACTAGATGACAAGGGCAATAAACATTCCACACACACACCCCCTGAGGCAATGGAGTCAATGAAAATGACATATCGGGGCTGGGTAGCAGCGTGTACATCAGTCTGTCTGACGCTTGGAGATCCTCTGGGATGAGAGGTACAATAGAGCTGTAAGTTATGGAGACGCTTAATCAACTATTCTCCCACCGACTGGGGTTCTGTCTGTGATTTACTGGCACCTCTGTTTACCTACAGGATAATGGTCCTGGTGGACGAGAGTGTGAGGAAATAAATGACTTGGTGGGTGATTAATTGTCCTGGCGCAGCACCGGTCGGCACCAAGATCATTATTCCTATTGTTTGACAAGAAAGAAAGAAGGAATCATGGGGTGGTGCGCATAAATTATGGGAGCGAGATTTCCTGGCTGCTCTGGAACCTCCTGCCGTCCCATTCTTTCCAGCTACCATAGTCCGAATCCCCATCTCTTTCCTGAGCCCGCAGAACTGATCTTTGCTAAACCATTCGGGAAGGAGCTAGGGGAGCATTGGGGAATGCTTCTCATGCCATTCACTGCCAAGTACGAGGGGCACAGCAACTCTGTCCTTTCTGTAGCTTGACCGGTCACACGTGCCATCCCTGAGGAGGCAGCTCTGGGGGCTGAGGATAAGAGGCCGCAGGGAAGTATACCAATTTTGATGGAAAGAAAACTAGGAGAGAGGACAATGCAATGTGGAGAAAAGCTCAGGGCACACAAGGACATCTGCTTTTGGCATTTTAATTAAGAAAATGAGCATTTAACCCAATTGTTCTAAATCCCTCTAGAAACTCTTTCAAAAATACTAGGGCCCAGGTCTCACCCTTAGAGCAATTAGATCAGCAGCTCTGGGAGAGATCTGCGCAGCCAACCCCTTGTAAGCCACTGGTCCAATGGAAACAGGAATTGGGTTTTGGAGGTAAGTCTGTGGGAGCCTTGGGGCATTGGTCTCATTAGTAAGTCCCTCATCAGCCTAAAGAGGACATCAGGGAAGAGGAAAACCGTTCCAGCTCCAACTTCACCTCACCACTTCCAACAGGGGGAATAAATCACTGAAGAAGCCGCTGCCTCATTTTAACTTGTCTGGGTTTTAATAGCCCATCAGCTCTGGTTTAAATGCCTTTTGATAGCACTGAGCACCTGACCTTAAGCAAAGCACTTGGATTCAACCTTGACATTTACTATAATTAAACAAAGAGGAGTTTGCTCATTCAATATTATTTTTGTTTCTCGGGTCATGAACTGAATGGTGAATGAGATTCCATTTCAGGCCAAGCAATGTCCGCTCCTGGCAGCTGTTAGCAGGGACAAGCCCCAGTGTGCCCTCAACTCAAGGCAGGAGGGAAGCTGGCATCTCCCATGGGCTCTCTTGGCTACTGTCAGCTACTGAGAAATATCACAGAGGCCAGCATCCTCCAAAAGGAGGATGGGCAGAGTGCCAGGGAGAGGTAGGCAACCCCATCCCCATTCTCATGGATATGAGCTTTAACTCCCTGGAATTTTCACCCGCTGAGATGGAGGAGTAGATCATTTCTGGCAATATCTGCCAAATTCACGTTGAAACCTCAGCTCCCTCCTCATCCACGGCAGCGGGCCTCTGGCAGCCGCTGTGCTAAAGCATGACCTCAGTCCTCTGCTGAGATTACCTGGACCTGGGGTGGTCAACTTGCCCCAAATCGAGTTGATCCAAGGTGACCAGATTTTAACATTGGTAAAGCGGGACACCATTGACCCGGGGCAGGGGACGGGGGGAACGGGACGACGGGAGTCTTTTTTTTTTTTTATTACTTAAAATATTACAAAGAATAGTACATATAATCTCTTTCCAAAAATCGGGACTTTTTAAAAATGCCGCGGGACGTGGGACAAATTGTCAAAAATCGGGACTGTCCCGTCAAAAGCGGGACGTCTGGTCACCTTATCCAAGATCCCCCAGGAATTGAAATGGAACCAAGAAAAAGGGAGTACCACTTCACTAAGACAACTGGACCTGCACAGTGGACGTGTTCCAGTGTCTGTGCAAATCAAGAAGCAGAGGAAGCAAGTGTCTGGGAATCAGAAGAATGAAACAGAGAAAATGGGAAGCAAGAGACCATGGACGAGTCTGGCTTGCAGTCTGGTCCCTGACCCTAGACCTTTGCACGGCCTCATTCTGTCCTTGTCATTTTACTGCACAGACACTTCTGTGTCTCAATCATAAACTCCCCGTTTAGGCAAAGGAAACTTGACCTTTAGGCAAAAGAAACTTGACCTGGCTTTCGCTACTCATAAACATGGCCTAAGCAAGACAGGTAGGGAAGCATCTCTTTCCTGTTCCCTTTGTCAAGATTATTTCCCTGCCTTCCTTTCTCACTGCGGTGTCGCTGGGCCAAGTCAGCCATTTAAAACCGGAATCCAGTTGTGACCTGGCTGGGCCACAGTGTCCATATATTTGGTCAAACGTTATTTTGGATGTTTCTGTGAAGTGTTTTTTTTTTATTTTTATGCAATTAATATTTAAGTCAGTGGACTCTGAGTAGCACAGGTCCCCTTCCATACTGTGGGTGGGCCTCATCCAATCAGCTGAAGGCCCAAATAGAACAAAGACTGATATCCTCTAAGAAAGAAGAAATTCTGCCAGTAGACCGTCTTTGGACTTGAACGGCAATGAAAGTCTCCAGCCTGCAGGCACAGCTCATCAGATTTTGGACTTGCCAACCCTCCACATACACATGAGCTAATTCCTTAAAATAAATATCCCCTTTTGCCCTGACCAGTTTGGCTCAGTGGATAGAGCGTTGGCCTGTGGACTCAGGCGTCCCAGGTTCAATTCCAGTCAGGGGCATGTGCCTTGGTTGCAGGCGCATCCCCAGTGGGGTGTGTGCAGGAGGCAGCTGATCGATGTTTCTCTCTCATCGATGTTTCTAACTCTCTATCCCTCTCCTTTCCTCTCTGCAAAAAAAAAAAAAAAAAATCAATAAAATATATTTTTTAAATATCCCCCTTTCTATTTCTTTCTTCATAATTTATAGAGATATACATATAGACCTATATATATAAAAGCTTAAGCAACCATTAAATATATATAAAAGCTTAAGTGACCATTAAGACTGAACAACCAAAACAACCAGTCGCTATGATGCACCCTGACCACCAGGGGGCAGACGCTCAATGTAGGAGCTGCCCCCTGGTGGTTAGTGCGCTCCCACAGTGGGAGTGCCGCTCAGCTGACTGACTCATCTCGGTGGCCCACCAGCCCAGCGGCAGCCATTCACTCACTCAGTAGTCCTGCAGGTGCAACCTCCAGAGAATGGGTCAGGCACCAACAGACCAGTGCTGCCAGCAGGATCCCAACAGTGCCTCCGGCCTCCTGGAAGTCGGCCTCAGGCACTGCAGCTGCTTCCCCTCCCTAGATGCTCTGCAAGGAAGAAAGGATATAAACATGGCTGCCAGGTGGCTCCCGACCACTGGCTCGAACGTCAGTGCGATGTATCTGGGTCCCAGGCTGGCAAGGGTGTCCCACCACCCGCCTGGAGGGGCGATCGAGTCCTGGCCCCACCCCCACCCCCTCAGGACCACACCCATGCACAAATTCATGCACCGGGCCTCTAGTGTATCTCTCTCTTTCTCTCTCTCTTTCTCTCTCTCTCTCTCTCTCTCTCTTCACACACACACACACACACATCCTGGTCCTGCTGGTTCTGTTTCTCTGAGAACCCTAACACATTCCTCCTCACCCTGAAGTGAGCCTCTGGCTACTATTATTATTATTACTTCCTTCCTGTATCTATTTTCAATGTTTTAACATTGATATCAACTGGTGACAGGGAGGCTGTGTGCCAAAATAGAATAAACATTGGACCCAATTCCACTAACTAGTGATATAATCTTGGGCAAATCGCTTACTTCTCTGGGCCTCCGCCTAGATTATTGGAGAAGATTCCTGAGGGTCCTTCTAGTTTCATAATCCACAAAGGTGCCCTAACATATCAGTGAAGGGAGAGTCACTCCCGTTCTGCTGGTCACCTACCACTCCATTCTCTCCATCCTGCTGAGGCGGCTGCTAAGAACTTGTATGTGACTCTGACTTATCGTTCTCCCTTTTGTGGAAGGAGAATGACTTCTGCATTAAGTACTAACTCAAAAGGTCTCGTCCACCCCCAGAAACCCTTTATTTCCGTGTCCCGTTATCGACTGAGCCAATAATAGTGAAAATGTGTCTGTGTCTGTCTGTGCAATACATCCTCCTTCGGGTTGTCTAGGAAAAAAAGATGATCTGGGGAGAACGGAAATGTTTAAATCCCAGTTTGCATTATGCTCCACTGCTGTCTTAGGAGACCTGTCCCAGTATCAACTCTCAGGCAAAAAATGACTTAACCAGAATATAAATGCAAAACAAGCCAGTGCTTTCCAGAATGTTGTCAGCATTTTTTTTTTCAACATCTTGATTGCTGGGCATTTTACAGTTAGTCCACAGGATGGTGCAAGCCTTTTTCACTGTGCATCTACCACTTATATTAATAGAGTTTGTACCTTCTCCTTTAGCACATGCCCTGCTTTTTTCCCTACTATACTTTCCCCTGCTTGTCATTGGTTCTTTCTCTATCTTCTTTAGGTAGTTATTGCTAAGTTTTTGAGGTCCTAATCGATCATGTCTTTCATCCCCCCAAGTTTTGAAGCAATTGATTAACATACAGAGGAGCCAGACAGATGTCCTAGTAATAGGGTATGCTGCTGGCTCCCTGGGCCAGTGGATGGGAACTACTGATCCCTCTCTGAATTCCCCTTAGCCACTATCCCAGCAGCTGGACAACTGCAAGCCTCCCTCCTCAAGGGCAGGGCTTGCCCTGCTGGGTTCACCACATGGAAAAGGCAGGAGCCCAGGCCATCCAGCCCAAGAAAGGCAGCCACAGAGTATAGATGACTGAAAAATACATCTACAAATTCCTCCCACCCCTGCACAGATGCTTCTTGGTCCCCACTCCCATCAAGATGTGCAGTCTCGTTCTCTACTTTCTATTAAATCTGGACCACCCCTGTGACTTGCTCTAGCCAAATGAAAGTAGCAGAATGACATTATGCAACTTCTGAGCCAAGACCTCAAGAGACTTCAGCATTCTCCTTCTTGGAACCCAGCCACCAAGGGAGGAACCCAATGAGCTATGCCAGTGAACAGGCCTTGTGGACGAAGACCAAAGTGCCCCAACTACAACCCCAGCCAACTGCTGGACCTGTGAATGATATCACCCAGGATCAGCCAACACTCAGTCAACATCTTTCCATCCACCACAAACACATGAGTGATCCCAACTAACACCACATAGTACAGGGATGAACGATCTGAACTGAGTCCTGCCCAGACTGCCAGCCCACAAAATCTTCAGCAAAAACGAACAACAAAGGAAGCTTCTGCATGCGCAGAGAATGCTCCGTCATTGCTAGTCAGCCTCACCAATGAAATAAGTTTCTGGTATAAGGGCAATGTGACTCTAAGGTGGTTTTCTACGAAAATTCAAGAGTAAGATCCCTACCAAGAGTTATAAATTCTGTTCCTAAGATACACGCCAAACTCCTCCATAAACACGAGGGTAGTTTTTAAATATTGACCATTCTTCAAGGAGCGTGTGAAAAATAGTGTATTTGTTTTCTACTGCTGCTATAACAAATTAATAAAAACTTGGTGTCTCAATCTGACACAAATTAAGATTCTCTCTTACTTCTAGAAGTCAGAAGTCCAAGATGGGTCTCAACGGGCTAAACTCGAGGTGTTGGCAGAGCTGCGTTTTTTTCTGGATGCGCTAGGGAAGAATTTTTTTCCTTGCGTTTTTCCAGCTTTAGGGGCTTCCCACATTCCCTTCAAAGCCAGCAATGGCCAACCGAGTCTCTCTCAATGACTGACCTCTCTCTTCTATACTTAATGACCCTTTAGATGACAATGAACCTGTTTGGATAACCCAGGATATTCTCGATATTTTAAAACCATCTGACTAGAAACCTCAGTTCCACCTGCAACCTTAATTTCCATTTGCCATATGACATAACATATTCACAGGTTCCAAGGATTAGGATGTGGACATTTTTGCATCTACCACAAATGATGATCTCAGAAAGAGCATCACACTCCTCTATCAGGATTAACACCCAGTTCTCTGCTTGAACCTCTCCTAGCAGGTTTAAAGTTCCCTAAAAGTGGGGATAACAAGAAGCAATCTTTTTATGACACGTTTTGGAGTTGATCATACATGACAGAAATGGAACCTTATTGAAAACAAAACACATTTTAGCTCTTGCTTCATTCTAATAGTCCTGTGAAGGCCAAGTTGACAAACAACCCAGCTTCCCTCTCAATCATGTTGCCTATAATAACATTGAAGCCTTCAGGCTGGACCCTGTCAATAAGACAGGACTCGCTGAGTAAGAGGCAATCTGTCTCGCTCCATCGGATGCTACATGATTTCTGATGGCAATGACGGGCAGAGCACTCAACATCCCGCTTCCATCCATCTGTGGAGTGAAGGGAGAGAAGTAACACAGCAGACTCCCTTGCCAGAAGCCAGAGAAGGAGACGAATGGATTAAATAATGTAGAACTTGGTTGCCATTGTATTCTTGTAACGGAATGCTAAAAAGAGGACACACTGTACCAGGTAGGTGCATGGATTCATCTGTTGAATGATATAAGATACAAAGGTGATGGCATTCATTCACCCCAGGCCCTATAAGTTAAGGAAGTGAGAGTGAGAAGAACCATGCAGTAACTTTAGGGGATAAGTACAAAGGAAAAACATGGGTCAATCATGCTAACACTGCTCGTGTGTGTGTGTGTGTGTGTGTGTGTACACACACGCATGCGTGTTTGGGGAGGACAGTTGAGGACAGACACTTAAGAGACCAGCAGCAGACCTGAGAATAGGTTAGGATAATTTGGCAATGCTCTATGCAAAAGAAGTTAATGCCAAGGGAGGCAGGGTATCAGAGATACTACACTGGTTAAGGCGTAGGTTTTAGGGACAGAGAAGAGAGTGTGAGACCCAGCCATACCCTACCCTTGCCAAACATGAGTGAGTCCTTGAGCAAGATCTTTTATTTGGTTTCCTCATCTATAAAATGAGGGTAAACATAAATACTTGCTTCAAAGCAAGTATAACAGATTGTTACATTGCATGCCACCAATGGTGCCCTAGAATCCATGCCCTTGCCTATCCCGCTCCCCCACTGATGCTAGACTTTGCCATGTAATTTACTTTGACTGATAGGACATCGTCAAATGGGACACTAACAGAAGCTGGTTAGTGTTTGCATAGCGGGGTTTGCCCTCTTAGAGTACTGTCACCACCACCTAAGAAAACCTAAGATATCTTGCTGGGAAAGCCTCGTGGACAAGTTGTGACCACCGTCTTGGACCATTCTACCCTAGCTGAGCCACATGGACAGATGACTGCAGCCTACATGAGTGACCCCAAGCAAAACCAAAGGATAAAACTGTCCAGCCCGAACTGCAGAGTGCTCATCACATTTGTAGAGATAATCCTGCATATTTTGTAGCATTCAATGAATGAGATGAGTCCATGCCCCTAACTGGTACAAAGTGCCAAATTTTAATCATCCTTTTCTGCCTGCTCAGATGCATTGAAATTATTTTTCTCCTTGGGAATATTTTTCCTTTTCATTCGAGTTGAGTGACTAACCCAGCAGTCCTGTACACAGGGATGGAAAAGGGAGGGATACACAAAGGTGGGTTAGGATGGGCTGCAAGAGTGGAAGGCAAGTGCACATACCCATGCAAAGGAGGGACTCCATCAGGGGGCAGGAGGGTGCGAGGTCAAACAGACTGTCCTGGTAATCGGGTTCTGAGCCAGGAGCCACGGGACAGAATCCTCTTGTGTGGGACACAAAAATATAGGTTTCAGACCTCAACGTCTCTGCAGCAAGAGAGAATGGGCATTAGAAACCAAACAGCGGAGTTTGAATCCCAGCTCTGCCAATTAACACATATGTGTGACCTTGGACAGATTACTTAATCCCTCTAGGCCGTGGTTTCCTCATCTGTGAATTGGAGAGTCTGGACCTGAAGCACTTAGCACATAACAGGCACTGGTAAATGGTGGCTGTCATTACGATCATTACATTACAGTTTTACATCCCAGGGAAAACTGCTTGGGCTAAGGATAGTGGATGCTTTTGTCCCTGGATAACAATGATGATTAATCTTGCCACACTTTGCTAGCTGCCATGGGCACCCGCACAGCAAGACGGGAGTAATGGAGCTGCTAGTTTGGGATTTTCTCAACACAGGCTGACTAATTCCTTTCCACCCCCCACCCCCACCCCCACCCCCACCCTCCCCAGGACAAATTCCTGACTTTCATTTAAATTTAACAGACCTGGATTTAACAAGATAGCTATTATACCTGAAATAAATACTGACTGGCCAGAACCAAAATGTTTACCGCAAATCAGGAACCAGAGAGGCCACCTCAGTGAAATCTCTGGTCTATATCAAGCACAGCTTTGAATAATTAATTTGCTATTTCGATAATACACAACGACTGGCCTATTAAGCCAAGAATCCCGCATTTATAAAATGCTAACTTAGTGGCAAGCAAACAAAACCTGAGTCAATAGTTGCCTCGCCAGTTATTAAAAGCTCCTCTCCCCAAGGATTGTGTGGGCGGCAGACCACATGTCGGGCAGGGCACCGAGGAGGAGCAGGCAGCATGGAAGCTGAAGAAATAAATATACAGGAGGCTATTGGGAGCCAGACCCTGCTCAGGTGGAAGGGGAAGGGTGGGGGGCATCACTATGACAGTTTGAGGTTGGTGCCAAAGCAAGCACTTGGGTTCCCCACCAATGCTCTACCACCCCTGCAGCAGCTAGCCAGATATCTGCCTTTTGTTTGGGCTTTCTGGAAGATTTTATTGCTCAAAGGTAGGGTTGGGAGGCAGAAAAGGTACGTAGAATGTGGTAAATAGAACATGAGGACCTCCCCCAACAAGAATAATGAAGAATTGAAGAATACAGCCCTAGGTTGTAGTTGACTACCCAGGACAGATGTTCACAGTAAGGGTTCTGAAGAGAAAACAATTAGGATGCGATTGATTGCACATAAAATCAACCCCAACTCCAAAGAGTTTACGCATCAAGAAAATTAATTCTCACCCAACAGGAAATTCTGAAATATATAGGTTTCTCAGTTGGGGTTATACTTAGCTGCATATAAGAGAAAACGCAAATAACGATGGCCTACATAAGACAGAGGTTCATACTTCTCTCACAGAAAAGCCCAGAATAAAGAGTCTAAGCTGGTATGGCAACTCCGCAGTGAGCAGGCACCCACACTTCCTGTGCTGCCACCTGTTGCACATGGCATCCACCCTCAAGGTAGCTTCCTGGTGACATAATGGCTACCACAGCTCTCGCCATCATGTCTACATTCCAGGAAG
Source organism: Murina feae (assembly GCA_004026665.1). Taxonomy (NCBI): domain Eukaryota; kingdom Metazoa; phylum Chordata; class Mammalia; order Chiroptera; family Vespertilionidae; genus Murina; species Murina feae. Next base: position 11,040 of record PVJC01006612.1, read on the forward strand.
TAGAAAGGTAAAGAGGGGCAGGGCAAAGGGGCACTTAATATTTCATTAGCTACCTGCATTGACAAGGGAGTCTGGAAAGTGTGGTTTTCTATCTGGGGACATTGCTACATCCATCAGTATAGATGTTCTGTTACTGAGAAAGAAGAGAATGGGCATTGGGAAGGCAACCAGCAGTTATTTAGGGACTCACCCCACCACCAAGAACCCAGATTCTCTCTAGCTTGGCCCTGCCATCTTGGCCTGGTCCTCAGATTGGTAGCAAGTGGCTATGCAGCAGTTCTAAATGTCACACCCAGAGGTGATGATGGCTGGAGGAAGAAGAGGGAAATACTCCTCTAGCTCTCCCTTGGAAGTGATAAAATTTCTCCCAAAATCCCATCAGCAGATGTCCAATGGTAAGAACTAGGTCCAGGGGAGCAACGGCCTCCCCCTTGCAGGTGAAGGTGAGGTTCACATGCCTGAAGCACTGGCTACATGGGGGAGGGTGGACGAGTTGGCCAAATTTAGGCTCTACTAGGAAGGCAGAAGGTGAGGGTGGGTTCAAACACCAGCTCCACCGTATTCCAGCTCTACCCCTTGGGCCAGAGACTAATACCTCCAAACTGGGCTTTCTTTCTCTGTCAAACAGTAAAAACAATGAATTCTTTGTAGGGTGTTGTGAGGTTCAAATCAGATCATTTATGTGAAGTACACGTGCATGTAATTTTACAGTTCTATACATATGAACTACTGCATGCTCCTGGGGCACAAGTAATGCCACAGGTGTTTAAATGCCAGATAAATTGGCCTAGAACTGTTCTGGATCCACAGCCCTCCACACACTGCCTGGTGACACTGTCCCATGCTTCCGTGGGTGTCACTCACCAGCTTCCTGCTCAGGTCACAGAGCCTTTGACAGAGGCTGTCTCCTTGGTTGACTCACTCCCTCAGAACCAAGCAAAGCCCTGGAGGCCCCTTGTCTAGAACCCTAGGACCCCAGTTCTAATCTGTTCTCTCAGCCAGCTTCATAATCATTCTTCTCCACAGAGACCCACAGCTTGAAAGGACCCACGCTGAAGAACTAGGAAAGTCAGTGGTGTAATTCAGTCTGAATCCAAAAGCCCAAGAACCCACAAGGCCAAGGGTGTAAGCCCAAGTTCAAAACCCAGTAATCAAGACTGATGATGTAAGTCCTTGTCTAAGTCCAAGGCCCAAGAACCAGGAACACCAATGTCCAAAGGCAGAAAAAGATAGATGTCCCAGCTTAAGCAAAAATAGCAAATGCCCCTTTCTTCCACCATTCTGTCCTATTTGTGCCTTTAACAGATCGGAGGATGCGCACCCACATGGGGGAAGACCATCTTCTGAATCGGTCTATCAATTCAAATGAAATCCCATCACAGACACACCCAGAAAAAATATTTTACCAGCTCTCTGGGCATCTGTCAGGCCAGTCAAGGTGACACATAAAATTAACTATTACAACCTGGCTCTTGGCTTTTAATGTCACTCAGGTCCCTGTCCTTTCCTTTCCATCTTCACTGCTGCCACCCATGCTCAGACCCTTCCTACCTTAATTCCTGGCCCTTTGGGGCAGCTTCTTAATGGTCACTTAACTAATCTGCCTTTTGATAACCTGGTGCCATGAGTCATGAATCATTCACTTTAAAGCATTCCCTTGATTGTACCAGCCTGCTCAAACATACGTGCTGAGTATAATGATTGTAAGCATGCCAGGAATATTTTTTTTAAAAAGGGGAAAGAAAAAAGTCTTTTATCTTCAAATTTACTTTTTCCAACATCATCACTAGTAACAGTATCTTCCTGGACTCTTTCCTAGGGGTGTGTGTGCGTGTGTGTGTGTGTGTGTGTGTGTTTATACATAATACTTTTTTTTTCCAACAAAGCACAGTTTAGCTTCATCAAAATTACTACACTGCAAGAGAAGGAATTCCCTGAAATTACATAAAAAACTATCCCCCCATGATTCCTCAGGGCCACATTCACTCAAAATAACAGAAATTTAAATTCAACTGCCCTGCTGGGGAAGTGTTCTGAAGCTTACAACTCGGTGTTTTATTTCCATTGTTTCAGTCTCCGCTGGTTTAATTAGTGCACAATATTGTCTGAAGTAATGTCATTTTTATTCCAGTTTCAGCCAGAGGAGCACAAAACTCACAATATTTTTAATTCCAATAAGACGTTTCAGTCTAATGGTCCTGTTCCAGCAACTTTCGAGGTTGGGACACTTGCGTCTGAAGCTGTAGGGGAATAAAGCTTTCCCTGGGTGTCTCAGAAAAAGTGCTCCTACAAGAACTCTCACAGCTGGGTATAAACTCCTGGCAGCGGTTTCTGGTGCCGTGGTCTCCCAACCCCAACCAAAAGAGCAGACTCCAAGACTTGGCTCCACGTTATGTTATTACAGTGCTGGCTTTGGGAGCAGAAACGCTATCATAATTCCCGACGTGTTGTAGTTCAGGCTGAGACTGCTCTCCATTCTGTGACTGGTCCCAGAGCAGCCAGGGACTGGTGGCAGAGCAGCCAGGTCTTGGGTCCGTCTAAGCCGGCTTTCCAACATAGAGGAGATGTTAGGACACAATGGCCCAGGATGGAATCTGGCTCTACCATTTAAAAGCTGTGCCAACTTGAGCAATATACTCCTCAACCTTGGTTTCCTACTTTGTCAAGGAGGGTTATAAAAGCCACCTGAAAGGGTTTGTGAGGATACATGAGCTGCTTGGCACTAGCAAGTCTTGGTAAATGGTGTCAGGTCTATCCCTGGTTGTTCGAGATGAGGCTCCTACCTTCAAATAAGTAGTTTCTGATCATCTCTCCCAGCAACATTCATCCACAGGAAAAAAAATTCACAAGGAAGGGTGGTTGCCTGAGGAGAGGATGTGTTGGGAAGGATGCATCATTCTGCCCCAGGGAAATGAAAAGTGCTCACTTGCCCGCCCTCCCTTCCTCTCTCTCTCTCTCTCTCTCTCTCTCTCTCTCTCTCTCTCTCTCACACACACACACACACACACACACTTTGGGTGCCTCGCATTCCCTGCCTCCCAATGACCATAAAATAACAGCTACTGATGTAAAAGCCAGAGATGCCCCATTACTCTTCTTTACCCTAATAAAGATCTCAAACTCCCTTCCTAATCTGAGAGACAGCACTAAACAAATTTATGGAGATTTTAGATCTGCTAACAGTTAGAGCCAAAAAGACAAGTACTGTTATTGCTATGTGGGTGTGTTTGCCATCATAATCAACATTTATTCAGACCCAAGGCAGATGTGTCATTGTGATGTATCACTAGGCACGGGGATGATGAATCATGCTGCTTTGTTTTGATCTTTATTGGTTCCTTCACAAAGATGCACAAAATGCATTCTGTTGAGATCTTACAGCATAGTGCTACTTATTCTATTAGTTGTTACAGTTTTCTCATTATTATGTAAAAGCAATACAAGATGATCGTTTTTCAAAAATCCCTGCAGAAGTGTTGGGGCAGATGCATACAGAATGAGGCTTCAGTACTTCCTGCCCATTCTTGTGGCAAAAGCTTGATGAGCCAATGGTGGAAACATCTTTCCCAAGATGGACCAATCAGATTCCCTCTCCGTGGAATGTAAAAGCGTGAGTGGAAGGCGCCTGGAGCTGAACATCCTGTACCTGCATCTTTCAGAGAAGGTTCTCACCCCCCTGGGATTGTGGCGTTCTGGTGGCTTTCCAATGCCCAGTTTTCAGTTCTTCCATTGATGTTGAGGACTACTGCAGTATCTTATAAATCCCACTTTTCTTCTTGACTTAGCCAGTCGGGTTCTGTTGCTTGCCACCAAAGGCATCTCAACTGATTCTAGTGTAAGGTGACCAGACGTCCCGCTTTTGGCGGGGCAGTCCCGATTTTTAACAATTTGTCCCACATCCCGCGGCATTTAAAAAAGTCCCAATTTTTGGAAAGAGATATGTGTACTACTTTTTGTAATATTTTAAGTAATAATAAAAAAAATAAAAAAAGAATCCTCCCCCCCCCACCCCCGTCAATGGTGTCCCACTTTACCAGTGTTAAAATCTGGTCACCTTATTCTAGTAAGTACAAATTTTACAATCACACAAAGACAGGGTTACCAAAATGTCATATTCTTTATTATTCTATTTCTGATCTTATTTTAACTTGAGCCTCAACACACACACCCATTAATGCTTACACAGCATATTTTCCCCAAATGCTATATGATGTTTAAAGTAAAAATGTATGTGGCAAAAAGTGCCTCCCACACATAAACACCTACTTGAGGAGTAGCGCTATTGACAGCTCAGTATGTATCCTCCCAGACATGCTTTCATATAGCTGGGAATGTGGTTATAAATACTGAGTCCCTACTGTAGACAAGAACCTGTATTGGAACTCTTACCTACTCTAGTTTATCTAATCTCCTGTCTCATTTAATTCTCACAATACTCCTCTGTGAGGCAAGAATAATGAGAAAACCAAGGCGGGAAGACTCCCATGGAGTCCAGCGACCCTCTCTGGTGCTAACCAGCCATGCAGATCTGTCATCATCCCTGCCTGAATGACCCTCTCATGGGAAAAGACCACAAGGTCAAGCACTTTGCTTTGGCCTGTTGGCCCAGCTTTGTTGGGTGTGAGCAAGAGTAACATACATGGGAGCAGAGAGCAAGAGCTTTGTTTCCTACCATTTCCTCTTTGCCATCTCAGAGTTGTTTTATGATCTCCCCATCCCCCAAAAAACTTACTTAGAAATAATCCAATGACCAGTGACTTCCCCCTCCTTCTCTCTCCGAATCCCTTTGATTAACCTCCTGTTTGGTAACCAAAAGAAATGGCAAGCAAAAAGAATTCAAAATACTCTCTTTTTCCCTAACCCTTCGGATTTTTCTCCCTCCTCCTTCTGTCATAGCTGCTAACAAGAGGAATAGAAAGCGCCATTCAGTGGGAAGCAGAAGCTTTTACGTATTCCAGCTTTTCAGGGATGGTCCTCAGGTTCCTTTTTTTTGCCCTGCTGCCTAGAGTTTTAGTGGACATTCAACTTGCATGTAACATGTGGAATACTGGAAGTAGTGAAGAACTGAGCAAACAAGGAGATCATGGAAGAGCCCGGATGCAGAAGTTGGGTTAAGTGCGTTCCAGCTCCAGGCCAGCCAGGAACTAGCTGTATACCTTGGGCTCCTCAAACAACCCTCTGACATTCAGCTTTTTTTTTTTAATCTATCAAATAGAAACAGTCACTAACACCTGCCCCACAGTCCCTCTCTAGTAGGATATTGTGAAAAAATCAGCTAGAATGGCATAGGAAAGTGCTGTGCAAAACTGCAAGGAGCTATATACAGTAAATATATCACCATCATTATTCCTCAGCCTTTCTCCTGCCACTGGCCCATATTATCCCTAAAATGCTGCCATTATTTCAATTCAGGCAGGCAAGGCATGGCTTCTGAAGTTTCTTTCATCCTTATTTCCTCGGGTGAAATGAAAAGGAACCAGAGATACTCAGGAGCACATCTCAGTGCATGATGGGTAAACACACCCTACCCCACAAAGGCACCTTCTCTGCTCCCCGGTGGCAATCTGTGGACCCAGAGGCGACCTGACGGCAGGCGTTCCTGCACTGCCATCCTTACTCAGACTATTCCGGTCACTAGATGGTGGTAGTGTGGTCCCCAGGACTATCAGATAAGCCCCCTTCTTTTCCAACCACTATTATCCCACCTGATCAGATATGAACCACAGGGAGCATTTCGTGTTGCAACAACTCTCAGTAAACGGGCTCGATCCCAGAGCAGAGAAGAGGACAGAGGTAATTAAGCACCTGTTCCTGGAGTAAGATAATGTGCCAGAACCAAGGAAGAGTCAGTTCCCAGTAAGAGATCCCTCTGCTAACTCACTGGAGTGTTTGTCAGCCCAGGAGGCTACGTCGTATTGTTAACATAACCTCCATCCCCTGGCAGACCGGAGTTGGGATTCCCCTCCTGTCACTTGGCGGAAGTCTCCTGGGCCAAGTCTTACTTCTCATGATGCTCCAGTTTTCCCATCAATGAAATGGGGGAATAACACCAATGGGGGCAGGAGCAGGGTGGTCTTAAAGATTAACTGTGCAGGGAAAGCTCGCAGCACAAACTGCCTTGCATGTAGAAACTATCGTGGAAATGTTAAATTGTGTCTGCCAGACTTCCCTTCCCCATTTGATCACAAGAGAAACTTTGATCTGCTGCTGAATCTGAGATGTGAGATCCTGAGGAGGCCTGAATGGGAGCAGCCCTGAGTCACATGACATAAGAGAGAAAGGAGGGAAAGGACAGCTAGAGGACAAAGGAAGGCCTTGCACAGTGATACACAACTTCCCGGCAAACCTTTTCCCCCATAGCCTTCAATAAAGTTGATAAACTCCTATCTTTGGTCCAAGTGGATTTGGTGAGGTAGGAAGTGGTTAAGGCATTGAACTTTATACCTTGTTAATGCATTCTGGAGCCAAAGCAACAAGTAATGGAAGCAGAAAGTAGTTGCAAAGAGATAAGCTTGAGGAACAAAGCCCTAAGGACTCTCAGAAATGGAGGGAAAGTCTTTGAACCCTCCCAGACCATGGCATAGGAATTTGGGTCAAGCTTAACTGGATATCAAACGAGTAGGAAAGGCCAGAGTTGCACCACTGTCACCATCATCACCATCATCATCACCATCATCACCACCATCACCACCATCATCATCACCACCATCATCATCACTGTCATCACCACCACCATCATCACCATCATCACCATCATCACCATCACCATCATCACTATCATCACACCATCATCACCATCACCATCACCATCACCATCACCATCATCACACCATCACCATCACCACCACACCATCACCATCATCATCACCATCACCATCATCACACCATCACCATCACCACCACCATCATCACCATCATCACCATCACCACACCATCATCATCACCATCACCATCGTCACACCATCACCATTGTCACTATCGTCATCACCATCATCAACACCATCATCACCATCACCATCACCATCATCATCACCATCATCATCACCATCAAATTTATTGATTTGCTAGGATGCAGAAAACTGGTTTTAAGCAATGAAACTTGGTACCCAGAAAGCTCACACACTCTCAACCAGGACTGTATTACTGAAGAACTTCTAACTGGTTTTCACCTACCTCATCATTGAAATACAAAGCTACTTATCTCTCCATTCACTGTTCCCCACCAGCCTGTGTCCCTAAGTTACCCTCTATCTTTGCATATTCTCTCAGCCTCTTTGGGTCCAACAGCGGTGGCTTTTCCCAGGTCTACAAATCCCTCGGCTTCCCACTTAGCCAGATCACTAGTCTGATGACACTTGTCTGCACGGCAGGGAGCCCCCAGTTATAAATGACTTACCTGGTGGCCATCATTTTAATGTAAATGGATTTTAAAAAGCAGCAAAGGGATATATTTTCATTTGGAGTTAAGGCATCCATTTTTTATTGGAGTTTGAGTCTGTTGTAGAAGAGATGGCAGGAAAAAAATGGCTTCGAGGTTAATATAGCTAATGATTATGATGGAGGTCCCAGGAACAGCCGATATTTCACTTGCAGCCATTTCTATCCTGGCTTCGCTGCCTGCAGTAGTACTTCTTTTTTCTCCCCCCACACAGCCACCTCCATTAACACCCACCGCCTATGATGGAACCATTATGATAATATCTCTGCTATCGGAAGCTACGATTGGTCTTGACACATTATCACCCTAAGAGCTCAGCCGCATCGCACGAAGTCCTATTGATAATAATTCTTGGCAGGAGCCACCAAAATAAAACCTGGGATGTGCTCGTGGGTCACCTTTCATCTGAGGAAATCAGAAAGCTTTACAGGCTTAATTAAGCGTCAGCATCTATCTGACTGATGGGCTGTGTGAGGCCTCCAGAAGCTGAGGAAGAGCAGCATTGCTAATTGCACGCTGGAGAAGGCTCTGGGCGGTGGATGAACAAAGAAATCAACAAAGCTAGCGAGAGGCCCCTCCTTTAGTGCGGAAAGCTTGCTGCGTGAATTTTTTTCACTGGTGGGCTGGAGTTTTAAGTGAGTGATGAAGGGGCCAGGGACAGTCTCTGATCTGGCGCTTAATCTAGGCAGGGGACCTGAGCTGTGTTTCTTTTATGAAAGGAGATTAAGCTAATCCAACACATCCAAGCATTATTTTTTCTTTTTAAGGAAAAGGAAATGGAGCTCCTGAAAGATCTGGCACGTTGTTCCCGCTGCTCACCTGAAGGTCCTCCCCCCGCCCCCACCAGTCCGGAACCTGCAAACCCCATGTGCACTTCAAGACTCAACATCTGTCCCCTTGGTGAAGCCTTCCCAGACTTCCTTAGAATGCATTGCTCCCTCTTCTGTACCCTGGTCTGCTGTATATTCCTAATTGGTAATATTTATTGAGCACTTACTAAGTGGTTAATGTACCTTTCATCCACACAGTAATGCTATGGAGCAGGTACACTTATCATTTGCATTTTTCAGCTGAGATAACAGGGCCAGAGAGGTTCAGGGGCTTTCGCAGGACAGCACAGTGAGTGCGAGACTCAGCCTGGCTGCAGACACGTGTTCCAAAAAGACTCGCCACACTGCCTCCCCAGCAGCACTGTTGCAATGGAAGAGGTCTGGTTACGTTTGCTGGTTGGTGAGCTCCGATGCGAGAGGTATATCACTGAGGAGTCTGATGGCTGCAAACAACAGACACCCCAGCGCAGAATGGTTTAGACCACAGCGGAAGTCCAGAGGAAGGGCAGCTCCAGAGTTCCTTAATTCAGGGGCTTGGTCACATCACAAGGACCCAGGCCCCTTCCATCTTTCTGCTCTGCCACCCTCAATGTGTGCGCAGAGCTCCCCTGGCACCCTCGCAATAACTGCCCCAATTCCAGGCCTCAAATCTGGCCTGAACCACGGGGAAAAGATGCCATGTCGTTATCTGTGGCTTTTGGTCACAGCGCAGACATCTTTTCCAGAAACCTCCCTGCGGACTTTCCTTCAGGACTCACTGGCCAGAAAGGTGCCACATGCCTATGGTTAGGCCTAAACCAAGCACTGGAGAGGGAACTGGAAGCACCATCACCGGTTTAGCCCAATCAGGATTCAGCCTCCCCTCCAGCACCAGGCACCAGGGAGCGGTGTGGACACCTGCCAAGGAGAAGGGAAGGTAAGGAGACAGCCGACACTCACTGTTGCTGGCTTAGGACAAGAGCAAATCTGATGCCCTGTTATGTATTGCCCAGTTCTTTGGCCTTTAGCAAGAAAGGGCAGTTGTACTAAATTACAGTACAGAAAGTACATGTCCCCAAACGCCTGGTCCAGAATTTTCACCATCATCCCCGATAATACGGTGTGATGACATGTGACTGAGATATGTGTCCGCGACCGCTCTAAAATTTACTAAATTAATTCACCGATGCTCTATAACCTTTAGATTCTGGCCTCCAACATATTCTAATCACCAGGTGCAGGAACCTTGTTCAAAAGCAGGTCAAAAAGAGAGTGACATGGAATAAAGAGAAGCATAAAAATGTTAGTCACGTCATAAATTAAGGGTTCAAGTCAACCTTGACATTCTTTCCAGAACACAGTGTATAAAGTGGCACTTACTCAGGCAGACAGGTTAATTGCAAAGACCATTACATCCCCTGACCTCCTTCTAGCTATCCAGCAGGAGTTACCTGGAACCAGGTGTGCCTACACCTGCCTCTGATCGCCAGGTATGTGAGGATAAGATCATTTAAGCAACTCCTGGAAGACCCAGGACTATCTTGTCCTAAATAGAGAAATACCAAGAAAGACAAAATTATCTCCAAGCAGAAAAATAATGTGCTCTAGCAAGGAGAAAGAACGAAGAAGAGGGAGACACAGATAATGAAATTGATCCAGAGAGGTTAGAAAGCTACCCAAGGTCACACAGCTAGTGATGGCTGAAGCAGGAATCATACCCAGTTTCAAGGAATACTGTAGTCCTCTCTTTGACATGGTCTTTCTCTCTCTTCCTTCTTGTAGAAGCATCTAGAAGGATATGTTCAGAAGCCTCTATCTGTGTGTGTGTGTGTGTGTGTGTGTGTGTGTGTCCTGCAACTCAGAAGACTCAGAAGACTCAGAAGACTCTGGGATTGCAAGAGGCAGAGTAGTGAGAGGAAGCCAGCACCTCGAGGCCAGCTTGGAGGCTCTCTAGGGAAACCTTGATAGGAAGGAAAACAGCAACATTTTCAGGGAAGATGCCCATTTGGGGCATAAGGAGGGTGCACTGGGCAGGAACGTCACTGGATTAGGTCCCTCAAGACCCAAGTGATGCTTGCTGAAGAACAGCAATAAGAAAAGGAAGAGGCCCTCATCTGGACAATGAAACAGGGACACAAGAAGAAAAGGGAATAACAAAATGATAATAATAGTAAATTCTAAATCTCTTAAGCACTTGATAGGGACTAATTTAATCATTACAATAATCTACAGGGTTTGTTACTATTAATTAATTACTATCTAATAAAAGAGTAATATGCAAATTAACCCTCATTCCGTTACACCTAAGCCATGCCCACTAGCCAAGCCACTTCCACCAGCCAATCAGAGCGGTGGTATGCAAATTAACCCAGCCAAGATGGTGGCCTGCAGCCACAGAGCTAGAGCAAAAAGGAGGCCAGCGATGGAGGAAACTGCCTGCCTAGGCCAGCTGTGGCCTCTGCTCAAGATAACAAAGTTTCAATTATAGAAGCCACGGAGCTGAAGCAAACAGGAGGCTTCGTTGCCTGCCTAGGCAGGCTGTGGCCTCCGCTCAAGGCAACAAAGTTTCAATTATAGAAGATAAATAAACCCCAGAAACCTGCTTCCAGCCAGCCTCGCTGGGACCTTGGGTCAATGGGAGCTGTGGCCAGCTGCAAACAGCCCTCCGCCCCTCACTCAGGCTGGCCAGGCATCCCAGTAGGAACCCGAATCCTGAAGGGGCTGTGGGAAGCCTGAAAACGGCCCTCAGCCCCTCACCCTGGCTGGCCACACCCCCATGTGGTAAGGGTCCCTACTGGGGGGCCTTAGCCAGCCTGCCAACAGCCATCAGTGTCACACCCAGGCTGGCCAGGCACGCCAGCAGGTGGACATCCCCCGAGAAGTCCCAGACTGCGAGAGGACACAGGCCAGGCTGAGGGACCCCTCCCCCCCCACCGAGTGCACAAATTTTTGTGCACCGGGCCCCTAGTTTATAATGTTATTAATTACTATTTATAATGTCATAGAATTATTATAATTAATATTCATAATACCAATAATATTATTACTGCACATTACAGATGAGTACTCTGAGGCCCAGAGAGGGCAAGTAACTTACTCAAGGTCACACAACTGGTTAGTTTTAAACCCAATCTGGCTTCAGAGTTCATGCTCTTAACCATTTCACTTAGTAGCAACCCCAGAGAACATTTCCAAGCAAAACTTAATCTGAGTTGGGTCCACTTTGATTTAATGCAATAATTTTTACATTTGACATTTTTCTATCAGTTTACAATTTGCAGCACGTTTTGCCTCCATTTTCTGAATCTCAGCCTTGCCATTTACTTGATTTCAGATCCATTATAAGCATGTCAAACTCACAGCCAACGGGCCAGAGTTCGACATGCCTGCCTGGCTAAGCTTCAGTTTTCCCACCTGTAAAATGGGGACAACAGTACCTATTTGTATGGTTTAAACCCTAAGCCAAGCCCATCATAAGCACTCAATACTTGTTTGCAGCTAATGTTGTGATGATTAATATCTCACTAGAACTTCATAAGAAAAGCATGAGGTAAGTAAACTTTTCTATCCTCATTTCTCAGGTGCGGAAACTAGCACTCATAGAAGGGAAATAACTAGACAGAAAGGAAACAGCCAGAAAGTGGAAACACCAGATTTGGAAAATGTTCCAACTTCAAGCTGCTGCCCTGCTCCCCACCTCCTTTCTCTTCCCCAGGAGGCACTGTTACAGGAACCAGATCATTCTTCAAACAGGACTGTGGGAGTTTGAGGCCATTGGAAGTCGAGGCTCAGAGAGAAGCTCTCAGGAAGTATGACTTAAGAAAGTTTTCAAGGTGAAAATTGGTCCCGATGTCATGACAGATGAGCAGCACCTTACCTCATCCCCCAGCAACTGCCGAGGGGGCGATGGGATGAAGGTTACACACTGTGCTGTCCCCAGGAGCCACAGTAGCTTGGCCATGGGTATGTGGTGGGTTGTCCTCAGGCTGGGAAGTGAAGGAAAACAAGTTTCCCTCCAACTCTGTCTACAATAGCGATTTTCAATCTTTTTCACCTCAGAGCACACATAAACTAATTACTAACATTCTGCAGCACACCAAAAAATATATTGCATGTTTGGCTGATCTGACAAAAATATAGGTATAATTTTGATTCATTCATACAGGACAGCTATTGTGTGTTGGCTGTGGACGATCCAAGGGAAAAGAGATCAGCGCCCCTGACCAAATAGTCTGGTATTGCATAGTTGTTTTTGTGTCTGTTTTTTCTCCAATTCAAGCTTTTGTTTAGTGCAGGATTTATCAGAGTCTTTATTATTAAAATGCACACTCTGAATCTTCATTGGGGCAGGATAACACATGAGCATTAAAAAAAAAATTTTTTTAACACTTGAGGTGCACCAGCTGAAAATCACTGATCTAAAATAATTAAATGCCACCTTAAAACTGCATTCGTCGTTGGGTTTGTTTTTGGTTTTGATCTGTTCCTTTGGTTTTCTGTAATTCCGCATGTTAATGAACTTGATCAAATCCTATTAGTGTATCCTGTTCTGATACGCCATGCATTCAGGCCTGGCAAGGTTCTTATGATCAAGTCAACCTGTCTTTCGAGCTGTGAGATATTAGCCGACTTCTTTAAGACTCAATTTCTTCATCAGCACCAGTCCTATGACTGAAAGATTCTGATAGTGGAGATATCCAGGTTTGAGACTAGCCTTCTAAGACTGAAAATCAGATACTTCCTCCTACATGAAGCGGAGGCTTCACTGATATTTTTTTTCCTCTTAGAATAAATGAAAGTTATTTTGTATCCTTTTGTAGTAAGATATTTTAAAAAAATTTAATGAATACTACTTGCAGAGCTTCTTTTCATTAACATTCCAATGACTTATTTAGCAAATTGTTAATGAATACCACTAAATGCCAGACATTGTGTCGGGTCAGGAAGCCATAAAACAACAGACAAGACAGACTCCTTATGGAGTTTACAGCCAACTATTCCTTTGGTTACCTACAGCTTTTGTTAACAGCTAAAAAGACAGAGATGCCAACTACTCGGAATTCCCCCCACAGAACCTAGCACTTAGTGTAAGCCAGGGTAGCCACATAATATTCTCAGAATTTAACTTAAACTATTAATTCGTTTAAGATGTACGCACTTTTCTCTAATTAGATGATATTCTATTTCTGTCCACAAGGTGGAGATCTTGCTTACAGTTTACCCAAGCTGAGAGCAAAGTATTCAAAAAAAAAAAAAAAAAAAAAAAAAAAAAAAAAAAAAAAAAAAAAAAAAAAAAAAAAAAAAAAAAAAAAAAAAAAAAAAAAGAAAGAAAGAAGGAAGGAAAAGAAAAAAAATCTCAGTGGAAGCTAATCAAAAAGTCAAAAAATTAAAATTGAACTCATTGAGCCTCTCTTCAGTGTAATATGTTAGGTGTTAAAAGAAACAGAAAATTGATAAGACATAGTCCCCGCCCTGTAGCGAAAGTTAGGGGTAAGGAGTTTGCACAGAGCAGGAAGACAGTACCCTTCAATGAATTCCTATGTTTTGATGTGTCCATATGGGAGCAGCAGTAATCTCATCATCAGATAAGATCTATGAAAAGGCAAACAATATAGCCACGATGTGGTGCAGAACAGATGCAGCAAAGATCAATATGGAAACACCTAAGAGTATAATGAGTCAGTGCTGGAAGGCCCTCGGTGTGGTCGGATGCCTCTGCTCAGCCACAAAATTAGTGTGTCTTCCCAGAGCATTATTCATCCTTTGGTGAATAAAATACACTCATTGTCAGCTGATGACCTGACATAGTGGAAACCCTCTCGTGCAGCTGATGGGGATAAAAAGAGAGAAAGGAAACACAGGGAAGGGAACAAATTGAAAACTGCTTTCAGGAGGCGGATTCCATCCCCACCAGCCATCATGTGCCTTAGCTGTGAATTAGGGTTTGGATCTGGGACACACACTGGTACAAAGAGGGAAGGAATAACCCCCATTCTTATCTAAGAGTTTTCCTGGTGGACTGAACTCAAAGGTGTCTGGAAGACAATATGATCTGTTGTCTTGTTATTTGTTTTCTTAGTTTGTGCTCCTCCATTGCTCCTCCAACCATTTCCCCCCTTGAAACCATTATACCATTAAGTAAAATGCAATATGGGGATTTTCTTTGTTGAATTGAAAACCACATTTGGAGAATAAAGTGACAGGGAGGGAGGGAAGGAGGGAGGGAGGGAGAGGGAGAAAGAGAGGGAGGGAGGGGGAGAGAGAGAGAGAGAGAGAGAGAGAGAGAGAGAGAGAGAGAGAGAGAGAGAGAAAGAGAGAATATTACCAACTTGATACCAACATGGAACTTGTTTGATGGAGGGAAAATCAAGCGCATGCTGCCAGGAGACCCGAGCTAGGATTTTAGTTTCTCCACTTGCTAACTCTGAGATCTTGAGCAAACGCCATCCCTGCCTTGTGCCTCTTTTCTCATAGAATAGTATCATTTCCTTAGAGAAATCGTCCTGGACGCCCCCCTCCATCCTCCCCCCTCCCCCCACTAGGTCTAATCCTGGGCCATCATGCTCTCATGGCAACTTGAACGCCTCCCCACCCTCCCCCCTCGAATGTGATATAAGCTCCGTGAGCCCAGGGCCCCGGATCTGTGGATTTGACCGAGGCCAGAACCGAGGGCAGACGCTGTGCACTGGATGAGGGAATGAATGGAGCTGACCTAGATGCTCCACTGGCACAAGACAGGCAGAGGACCAACCTCAAAGCACAGTGACCGGTGGAGGGGAGCGCGCTCAGGAAAGCGGGTGTCGGCTCCAAGCTGTTTGCTATAAATGGTTCCTCCAGCCTCCGGAGTCACCTCCTCTGTGGCTCGGAGAAATTCCCAGAGATTTACATAAGGCTGAGTGAATCACACCGTCGGTAACGGAGAAGGCAGAGGGACCCGCCCTGATCCTACTCGGGCTGTGCCCGAGCGCGCTGGGGCTGAGTCCGAAGTTTGCAGGAGGCCATGCCCTGCCCAAGCCCAGAGACCCCGCCGCCGCTCCAACCCCCGCGGGGCCAGGCGCGCCCCCCGCCACCGGCCGCCCCCTCCGACGCCCCCGCGCGGCTCGGCTCGCCCGGCTTCCTCCCCGCCCCTCGGTCCCCAACCCAGAGTGGGGCTGCCTCTCCGAAGCAGCCGTTGCCGCTTTAAGGGGAAGAGGAGGAGAAGGGGGCGGAGGAGTGGGGGGCGGGAGCGGCGGCGGCGGAGCGGGAGGGGGATCCCCCTCGCGCCCACGTGGTCCGGACGCCTGTGAATCGCGCCCGCCGGAGGGTCTCACAGCGAAATACAAAAGCAGCTGGGAAGCGGCGGCGCGGCCAGTTCCCAGCCGCGGAGGGAGGCTCCGCACCGCCTCGCGGCCGCGATGGGACTGCAGCGCCCGGAGCCCGGGAGCCGACCGGCCGCCGGGCCCGCCTCGCCGCCGGGACCCGGGCGCCCGGGCTCGTCTTGAAGCGGCGGGAGAAGCATGGGCAGGAGGATGCGGGGCGCCGCCGCCGCCGCGGGGCTCTGGCTGCTGGCGCTGGGCTCGCTGCTGGCGCTGTGGGGCCGGCTCCTGCCGCCGCGGACGGCGCTGCCCGCCTCCCGGCCGCCCGAAGACGACGGAACCCCCAGCCGCCGGGCCGGGGGCGGCGGCCCCGAGTCCGCGCCCGGCTTCCCCGCGCCCCCGTTTCGGGCGCGGGACCCCCGCGGCGCCTCCCTGAAAACTTTCCGGACGCTGCTCACCTTGGCGGCCGGCGCAGACGGTCCTCCCCGGCCGCCCCCGGCTGAGCGCCGGCGGCGCGTGCCCGACGGGCGGCCCGGGCCGGAGGAGCTGGCCGCGGTGCACGGGGGCGTCTTCTGGAGCCGCGGCCTGGAGGAGCAGGTGCCCCGCGGCTTCTCGGAGGCCCAGGCGGCGGCGTGGCTGCGGGCGGCGCGCGGCGCCCGGGTGGTGGCCCTGGAGCGCGGGGGCTGCGGCCGCAGCTCCAACCGGCTGGCGCGCTTCGCCGACGGCACCCGCGCCTGCGTGCGCTACGGCATCAACCCCGAGCAGATCCAGGGCGAGGCCCTGTCCTACTACCTGGCGCGGCTGCTGGGCCTCCAGCGCCACGTGCCGCCGCTGGCGCTCTCCCGGGTGGAGGCGCGGGGCGCGCAGTGGGCGCAGGTGCAAGAGGAGCTGCGGGCGGCGCACTGGGCGGAGGGCAGCGTGGTCAGCCTGACGAGCTGGCTGCCCAACCTCACGGACGTGGTGGTGCCCGCGCCCTGGCGCTCCGAGGACGGCCATCTGCGGCCCCTGCGCGCCGCCGGGGGCGAGCTGGCCAACCGCAGCCGGGAGGAGCTGGTGGACCTGGTGCAGTGGACCGACTTGATCCTCTTCGACTACCTGACGGCCAACTTCGACCGCCTGGTCAGCAACCTCTTCAGCCTGCAGTGGGACCCGCGCGTCATGCAGCGCGCCACCAGCAACCTGCACCGCGGCCCCGGCGGGGCGCTGGTCTTTCTGGACAACGAGGCGGGCTTGGTGCACGGCTACCGGGTGGCGGGCATGTGGGACAAATACAACGAGCCGCTGCTGCAGTCGGTGTGCGTGTTCCGAGAGCGGACGGCGAGGCGCGTCCTGGAGCTGCACCGCGGCCAGGACGCGGCCGCCCGGCTGCTGCGCCTCTACCGGCACCACGAGCCCCGCTTCCCGGAGCTGGCCGAGCTCGCCCATCCCCACGCTCAGCTCCTACAGCGCCGGCTCGACTTCCTCGCCAAGCACATTTTGCACTGTAAGGCCAAGTACGGCCGCAGACCTGGGACTTAGCATCCCCGGGAGGAAGAGAGAACGAGAGAGAGAGAGAAACCCCCGGCCGGGGAAGTGGATGGTGGGGGAAGGGCTGTCGCCTCTGCCACCGCCTGGGACCAGCCAGCCAACGCCCTGCCAGTGGCTTGAGCAAAGAAGGCTGCTGAAAACTTCAGTGTCTCCTACCTGCCCCCTTTCTCTCGGTCTCAAGCTGTTTCCTTTCAAAGTTCTGGGAGAAGTCACCCAGGTGAGAAGTGTAACATCCCCTCCACCCGGCCCGGAAAAGGGTTCTTCCCTGTGGCGGCAGGGAGTTTGAATGGGAAGAAGCTGGCTGCCTGAGTTTGCCCGCCCCCCCCCACCCCACCCCCCGTGGCTGTCTCTGTGGGAGATGCATCGTATTCCTCGACCTTCTCTCCTCCTCCTCTTTCCCAAAAAGGAAAACTTCTATTTGAGCCTTTGAGCTCGTTCTGCAGTTTTCTACCAAACGCAGCGCTGGCGGCCAGAGGCGGCTGTGACATGGGCTGGTGGAGCCCCCTTCCTGTGTTCTCCCTTTGTTCCAGCTGGTGATGGTGAGATCACTGTTAAGAGCTGGGGAACGGATCCGGATAAGACAAAGAGATCAGGACCTCCAGAACCTGGGGAGCCCTGCAGACTGTGTATCTGACTTGTTCTTTACCGCTTGTCATTTTGGCCTGAAGGCCGCACATGTGGGACTGGCTGGCTGTGTGCACTGAACCACATAATGCATTTGTCCCCCTTTCCCCCAATCGACCAAAATTTTGACAATGATGATGTTTCATTCAAAAAAATCAGTTTCATGCACTTTACTTTGTTTTTATTTTAATTTTGTATTGGAAAGAACTTTTTTATTTGACGCAATTTGCCTACTATGTATATATGTGATAAAGTGTGGTGTAAATATACTAAACAAACTTATATTTCAATAAAAGGGAGTTTAAAATTTAGAACTTAATTCCTAATAGTTTTAACTGTTGGAAGTACCTGATGCCCCTGTCTCGTTTTAGAATGAGTTTTAGGGTTTCTCCTTGATGGATGTGCTTTTAAAACAAATCCCAGTTGTGACTATGGAACTTAGAGAATTAATTGAACAAAGACAAGGACAGATCCCCTGTTCTGCTCACTCAAATGAACCCTTGTGCTGGAAATTTCAGGTTTCAGCATAGCCTGTGGGGGAAGATGGAGAGAGAGGGGAAAGGAAAGTATTCTATTTCCTGGCAAATAAAACTGATATAAAGGGATTTCACTGTAATATATTCCTATATTAATCATGTGGCAACTATGATAGAACCAGATGTGCAGACTATAAAATGACAAATTCCCCCTTTTTCAACTGAACTACAGTGGTCACATGTTGCACACTGTTTTCAGCATTGTCATTCCCGTGCATCACAATGTGTACAAATAATAAGCTGAACACGTTTTGAACAGGTAGAGAAAGTCATAAATTAATGCTTTAATCTCCTGGCATAAATTCCATTGCATCCAGCAGATCATAATCTCCAACATCTGGTCTCAGCATCCCGCTCTGTTCAGAGATTGTACTGTTTATTTTTCCAGGTCGTAATAGCACGGTCCCCTCAGAGCAGCCATTGTGAGCCGGAAAAAAGTGTGCAGCGCTTTGTACCTGACATTTGGACTCTGCTTCTGGGGGACTCTAAATTTAGAAAATATTTTTGGATTGTCTTAAACTTCTTTTGACCCATGGAGGAGGGGAAAAGGGCTTTTTGTCTTACAACCCACTGGTGTTTCATCTTGGCATTTTATTTGATGTCTGGGCCAAAGTGATCTTTCCTGTTATCTTTTTTTCAATGTAATGACCTTTAACTCCAAAGTAAACTTTTGTTTACTTTAAAATGTCTTCTTCGACTAGTATTTATAAGCCTGGAGTTTTTATAGACTCCTGAAGATATTAAATCTTTGTGGGTTCCCTTCTCGCTCTGCATGGCAACACAGCATGGAACTTAACTACAAGTTAATGCTACCCTTATGTTTCGTGCCTTATGCCAAGCCAAATCTTATCTCAACTGAAAAAAAAATAGAATCCATAAGCTTTGTAGTGATAGCCAATTTTTTTTCATAATACAGCCAACGAGTACTGGTAGTGACAAATATATCTTTTTTCAATACAATGTAGAGAGAGGCCTCCAATAATTACCTTTCAAAAAGAAACATTTTTCCATTTCTGATAACCAATGAATAGCTCTATGAGATTTGCTGCCTAAGTCAAGGGAGGCTGCTCCGAAGAAAGGATAACTATTCAGCGACCTGCATTTTTACCTGACGTGGTCGTCCAGGAAAACCATGCCCAGAGAGAAGTTCAAAGTTTCACAGATTGTGCGGGAAATACAGCCTGACTCCCATCTCATTTCTGCACTGGTGAGTTCTGGGCCAACAGCATTCTCCACATTCCTCCTAAACTTCAGCTCCAAGCCCAGACTTGACCGTGGGTAACAACCCAGAACAAGAAACCGAGCATAATTTAAATGACTTCTTAGATTCTTTAGTGAACCGTGTTTGCCTGTCCGAGAATAAGTTTAATTACATGGTGAAGTTGCTAAGGGAACCAAGACTTAATGACAGAGAACACGTTTTAACTTGCTTATTCTTCGTGGCTAATCAGTAGGCTGTGGGACAGAAATATCAATTAAAGTTTTGCCATGGTCAGTGATTGCTCCTAGGGCCAAGTCATTTTGCAGGTGAAGGGGGGAAAAAAAGCTTCGAGACTGCAGCATGATGTGGAAAGAGTAATGGGTTCTGCAGAGACTAGACTATTCTGAATTCTGGCCCTCACCTATTTTCTTTCAGCAAGTCGTTTAACTTAGTTTCCTCGTCTATGAAATGGAGATTCGATCAGAGTGTGGTGGGATTTAAATGCTAACATATAAAACACCTCATAAGTATGTTTTTAAACACTCGTTTCATCATCTTTCACAAAAACGCTTACCCTTCTTACACTTCAGTAAACTTTTACGAATAATGCTCATCATCAAAACCAAATCTAGCAGTTTTTCAAAGTCAGGTTCGGTTTCTGAAGTGTGGTAATAAATTAATTCAACACATTGAGGACCCTCGTCTACCACTGTGGAAAGCCCTGGATCATAAGGCCAAGGGCACAGGTTTGGCCTCCACATGGACTTGAGTGGGTTGTTCCAGGATCTAAGCAACTCTGCAGAAGGGAGTTATACTACAATATAAGGAGATTTTATTAAAAGTAGATAGCTCCTTGCAAATTCATCACAACTTCTGGAAAGCATCAAAAGGTGATGAATCTTTGCAAGAAGAACCATCCTCCCAATTCTTTCTGCCAAGAGAAAGTAGGCAGTCAACCTTTTCTCTGTGGATTCACTAATTCACATTGTCAGTGACATAGTTCTAAACTCTATTAAGATACTTGCCCTCCTGAATCGGGAAGCAAAACAAATTATTCTAGCACATCTCAACCCTTCTCAACCTTCTGCCCACGATGGCGGCTAGCAGAGCTCCCTAAGGCTGAGAGGTTGATTATGTGGATTAAACGAGTAAATATTTGTGATATCCTCAGAACAGTGCCTGGCACACAGTATATGCACTGTAAGTGTTTGTTTATTGGTGGAGTAGATACTTTTCTCCTCTAAGTCAAAACCAGAGGCACTTGGAGCCCCACGCAGGATCCCCTTTCATAATCCTGCCATATCTCTGCAGTCACAGAAGACTTTCTACATGCTTTGATTTTGGCCCAGGAAGACCGGCCAGAGTGCCTGAGTCTGGCAGGAATTATCTAAAGCCCACAGTTGTCTAAGAATACCCTCAGTATGTGTCATGGCATGCACCCCCCCCACACACACACACTTTTTCACAGGGAGGCTGTGATTCTATTTCTCATGTATCTCATCAGCTTCTCACATATCTCATCAGTTGTAGAATTTGCGTTTTCTGAGCTACCCAATAGTCTGGGATGATCAAAGCCTGAGCACTCATTATTTCTCTCCTCACACATCTGTCCCATCCCACAGAACATCTAATCCCATATGGTATAAGGTCTGAAGGGGCAGAAGAGGAGAGAAGGGAGTCCATTTGGATTGCTCCAGAAGGGAATAGAAAGTAAGCTACCATGGTGGTCTGAAAAACACAGGGCACAGTTGACACCCAACTGCAAGCATATGCTGATCATCGGAGGACATTGGGAGTCAAGAGACCTGGGCCACGTCTGACTCATGTGTGACTTGGGGAAGTCACTTCCGCTCTCTGGCTCCAGGTGTCTTACCTGGAACGGGAGGTGTTGGTTTGATTGGTAACTTTGCAGTTTTTTGTTTATTTGGTTGGTTTTTCTACCAGAACTCACAATAAAGTCACAGACTCTACATGGTGACCTAGAGCACACACACACACACACACACACACTCATATGACTGAAATCAAAGTTTCCCACGGCAGCATGTGCAACGCACTTTCAATTTTCAATTCCATTTTTATTCTCTTCCTCTTCCTCTACTACCCATTGCCAGGTGTGACCCCCTAAACGGATTTCAATTCATCAGTGCGACTCAGTCTGCACTGGGCAAAACATGAGCCTGTTCTGACCACGTGTGAGCAGGTAGTGCTATTGTGGGCTTGGGAGGGGAAATAATTCTTTGAATCTCTGCTTCATTGTGGCCCTGGGACAACTCGGGAGCACAGTCCCTTTTCTGTGCCGTCATAAAGATCAGCTGTAAGAGTCATAATTTTTTTATGTGATTGTTTTACCAATTTCTCTGTGTCCTGCTGTGGGAGAAACTACATTAATAAACGATGTCTCAATGCTGCCTCGCTAGAATTTTTTTCTCTGCAGGACTACACCAAATATAGTTAAAGGAATGCTCGTTTTATTTATCTTTTCAACTTTCTTTCCATTTTGGATATGTCTTCTTGACACTTTTGAGATTTTTTTCTATTAAATGGTACCTTTATATATATATATTTTTAGGAGAATAGAGAAATAACTATTCATCAAGTAACAACATCAGAAACAAACCCTCATTTTCCCCCTTCCTTTGGCGTCATATGGTATCTTTTATAGCTTTAACAGTTATTTTACACCCTATCCGGAAAAATTAAATAGCTTATGTATAGAAATGGCATTGTCCCAGGGTCAGCTCACAGGTTTTACTTTGCTGAGAAATTGCAGGTTAATAATAGAGAAGTGTCACTTTAAATTTGATGGTCCTGCATCATGCCTTTGTCTCTGCTTGTTTATACCTTTCCCTCAAAGTGTATGTGTGTGTATCTATATATATAATATATAATAATAATCTAAACTAATAAAAGCGAAATATTAAAATTAACCGTTTCTCCGAGACAGGGTAAGCCATGCCCACCAGCCAATCAGAGCGGCTGTATGCAAATTAGCCCAGCCAACATGGCGGCCGCCACTCACGGACCTGAGTAAACAGCCCTTTCCATTGCGGCAGGAGCGAAAGTGAAGCTTCGCCCCTCAGCTCAGCTCCGATTAAACTGATTAAACTGCCTCTAGCAGTTTTGAAACAATGTAACAATCATAGAATCCTCCGGAGCTGAAGGAAAGAGCAGCCCGGGCCTAACCAGTAAAAGTAACAATTGTTTCATTATAGACTCTGCGAGGTAAGGCAGAGGAGGCTTCCTTAGTGGTTAGAAGGCCGCCTTAAAGGAACAGTGTATCAATTATAGATTACCCCAGGCCTTCAAGGAACAGAATCAATTATAGGAGAAAAAACTCCAGAACCTGCGTCCAGCTGGCCTTGCTGGGACGTTGGGTCAATGGAAGCTGTGGGCAGCCTTAGAGCCCCTCACCCAGGCTGGTCAGGCACGCCAGCAGGTGGGCATCCCCCGAGGGGTCCCAGACTGCGAGAGGGCACAGGCCGGGCTGAGGGACCTCCCGAGTGCACAGAGCGGCTGCAGGGCGGGACAGCGCAGGACCCAGGACCCGTGAGAGGGAAACAGGCGGCAGGGTTGGAGGGCACCGGGCAGCGGGTAAGAGGCGGCAGGGGGGGGTCTCGGCCTGCTTGGTGGCTGCCCAGGCCCTTTGCGGGGCATCGGGGAGCGGGAAAGCAAGGCTACAGGGGCCGGGGTCCTGCTTGGCAGCTCCCCAGACCCCTTGGCGGCACCAGGAAGTGGGAAAGGAAGGCAGCAGGGGACGGGTGAGTGGGAAAGAGTTGGCGGCCTGCTTGGCGGCTTCCCAGGTCGCTTCCGGGGATCAGGGAGCAGGAAAAGGCTGGCCTGACCACGAGGCGGGGTTTTCCCTGCTTTCTGGTGGCTGGAGGAAGATGGGCGGTAGGCAAGCTTGGGAGGCAGGCCGCACCCAGCCCTGGTCACAGCTCAAAAAAGAGAACAACATGCAGGGGAGGGCAAGAGTCTGAGATCAACATAGAGGGGGTGCCTGCTCCAAGCCTCCAAGGTGTGCCTGGGGCAGGCCCCCGGCAGGTAGACACACACAGGAGGACTGCTCCGAGCCTCAGATGCGGCTGGGGCAGGTCCCCAGTGGTGACACACACACACACACACACACAAGGCGCCTGGCAGACTGGGGCCATCATAGGACATCCACTGAGGGGTCTCAGACTGTGAGAGGGCACAGGCCGGGCTGAGGGACTCCCTACACCCCGAGTGCACAAATTTTTGTGCACCGGGCCCCTAGTAAATATATAATAATTAATAGATTTTATTGATTTTTTATAGAAAGGAAGCGAGAGGGATAGAGAGTTAGAAACATCGATGGGAGAGAAACATCCAATCAGCTGCCTCCTGCACACCCCCCCACTAGGGACACGCTCGCAACCAAGGTACATGCCCTTGACCAAATTCGAACCGGGGACCCTTCAGTTCGAAGGCCGACGCTCTATCCACTGAACCAAACCAATCAGGGAAAAGTATATTTTTAATGCTCTTTAAAGCCTTTGTCCCCACTTGGCTGGCATGACTCAATGGTTGAGCATTGATCTGTAAACCAGGAGGACAGGGTTCAATTCCCGCATGTCTGGGTTGTGGGCTCGATCCCCCATGTAGAGCATGCAGATGGCAGCTGATCAATGATTCTCTCTCATCATTGCTGTTTCTATTTCTCTCTCCCTCTCCCTTCTTCTCTGAAATAAATTTAAAAAATATATTTTATAAAAGTCTTTGTCCTCATCCTACAAATGGCCTGGAGAAGCAAGGCAAGTCGGAATGACCACATACACTATCTTTTTCTCTTTTTTTAAATTTTGATAAAATACACATGATAAAATGTGGCATTTTAATCATTTTAAGTGTACAATTCAGTGATATTATAATATGAACAATATGCAACCATGCCACTATTTCTAAAACGTTTTCATTACCTCAAACAAAAATTGTCATCATTAAGCAATAACTCCCCTTCTTTCCTTCCCCCAGCCTCTGGTAACTTCTCATCTACTTTCTGTCTGTACTAATTTGCCTATTTTACATATTTCATATAACTGGTACCAAGCAATGTTTGTCCTTTTGTGCCTGGATTTTTTCACTTACCCAGCCATGACTTTGGTCCTGAAGGCAACATGGCAGAACGTGAACAGTATCATTTAGGAATAATGAATGAATTTGAGAAATGAATTTGAGTCTGACATCCACCACTTAATAGCCATGGATTTTCAGACCAACTGATGAACTCTTCATTTTCCTCATCTGAAAAAGCAATGGGAAGACTAGATCTTCTCTAGGATCCCTTTCAACTCTGGCAAAAGGCCATGATTTTATGTATAGCAATCCTGCAGGTGAATCTCAGCCCTAACTTCCATTTTCTTTTCTCTATCTGAAGATTCAATATTCTTTAGGTGCCTCCTAAAAAAAACCCAACTGCCATGTGCTAGGCTCTGTGGATTCAGTGGTGAGAAAGATATGTAAGGTGCCTGCCTTCATGAAGCTTAGAGTCTAATAAGGAAGACGGAACATTTTAGGTTCATAGCAAAATAGAGCAGAAGGTACAGAAATTTCCCATTTTCTCTCTGCTCCAACACATGCATAGTATCCTCATTACCAACATTCCCACCAGAGTGGTTCCTTTCTTACAATCTAGTAACCCACATAAAGAAATCATTGTCACTCAAAGTCCATATTTACATTAAGATTCATTCTTGGTGTTGGACATTCTGTGGGTTTGGGAAAATGTATAGCAAAAATACACTATAGTGTCATAAAGGATCATTTCCCTGTCCTGAAACCCCTCTGTGTGCCCCCTATTCATCCCTTCCTCCCCCTTATCCCTGGCACCCACTGATCATCTTACTATCTCCATAGTTTTGCCTTTCCTAGAATGTTATATAGTTGAAATCAAATAACATGTAGCCTTTAAGACTGGCTTCTTTCACTTAGCAATGTGCCTTCCATGTTTTTTCATGGCTTGACAGCTCATTTCTTTTTATTGCTGAATTATATTTCATTGCCTGAGTATACTACAGCTTATTCATTCACCTACTGAGCAACAGCTCGGTGGCTTCCAAGTTTGGGCAATTATAAATAAAGCTGCTGTAAACATTTGTGTGCAGGTTTTTGTGTGGACATAAGTTTTCATTTCCTTTGGACAAGTACCAACAAGTGCAACCACTGAGTTGTATGGGAAGAGGATGCTTAATTTTGCAAGAAAATGCCAAACTGTCTTGCAAAGTCATATTTGGTACTTCTTCAAACTTCGCAGTCAATTAAAAATATATTCTTCTTCTCTTACGTTTTTAAGATATATTCAATGATTTAAAAGTGTACATCTGTTTACTTTAGCGTCGGAAGTTCGGGCAGCCTAGTTCTGCTGATGGGTGTTTTTCCTGGCTTTTACACATATGGGGTTACCCAGCAAAACACAGGACAGCCACTGAACTTTAAATTTTAGATAAATGATGAACAGTTTTTTTTTAAAATAAGTTATATGCAATATTTGGGATATGCTTATATTACAAGTTATTTGTTGCTTATCTGAAATTCAGAATCATCTTAGTGTCTTGTCTTATTTCGTTTTCCTAACTCTGGAAACCTGAATACAGGAGTTTTGTATTTTTTAATTTTGGATTATAAACTCATTCATCCAGTTATCTGTGAGGTTCCCATTTTGTCTGGGTTGAAGATTTATCCTTCCTAAGATGTTTTCATTTCCTTGTGTCAAGCCCACCTCCTCAGGGTTAATGCCAAAACCACTTTTATATTAATTATTTTTCCAGGAAGTTGAAGTCCTAGCAGGTAGTGTCAATTTAAATGGTAAGCATATATGACGATAGACATTTTCCCAGAGACTTTTTTCCCCAACCAGAATTCAGGCTAAGACAAGCAATCTCCTCTCACATCTCCCTTTGTTGGAAAGATAGAGGTTTGCTTTGAAAGTCCTACTTTTATTTCCAGGGGCATCACTTTTGGCTTGAAAAAGTCTAACTTTCCTCCCAAATCATCTGAATACAAAGATCTCTCTCTCTCTCTCTCTCTCTCTCTCTCTCTCTCTCTCTCTCTCTCTCTCTCACACACACACACACACACACACACACACACACACTCAGGGGAGTCCTAGTTTCTTTTTGCTTTGGACCCAGGGAGATGTTCCTTTTATTTTTCTGAGCTCAGCTCTGCATTTAAAAAGATGTTTGGTATATTGTATAAAACATTTAGAGGTATTTTATAGAGGGAAGGTGTTGTAGGTCGTTTGCCTTATTGCTAGAAGCAAAGTCCACTTGAGCTCTTTCTACACCTGCTACCGAATCCCGCTTGCAATGAGTTGGTCCTTACTTGAGGGCTCGATGCCCTATTCAGAGATTTCCTCACAGTGGAGACATTGACTTTAATAAGGTTTCACCTGAAATAATTCATGAAACCAGTGAGCCAGGGTCAAGAACAAATTCTGTTCTGTTTGCCATTAGCCAGTTGGAAATATAAACCAGGAAAATGATGAAAAGGAAAGAAAAAAAGAAAATATTGGGAAAGAGAGAAAAGGGGAGTTGGGGGGGGATTGTTGAAAAGAATCCCATGTGGTAGAGTGGCCGAGGGACAGCGTTTGCCTCTGGAACATGTAACGCTCAGACTGACCTTCAATCATCACGAGAGCCAGCAAAAGTGATGGCAGGCAAATGAGCTGGTGATTCTGCGGGTTACAGTTAGGGTTAAAGAAAGGTCACATCAATTCAGGGAAAATTACTTTCCCGCTGCAGTCAGCTTCTTGCCTCCACGGCAGCTCCCAGACATGCCACGTTCAGCCATCACCCCTTAACTCTGAGGACCAGACTCCGCCAACTTCGTGAAGAAGACAAAGCCGCAGCCATCACACGTGAACCTCAGCCTTGCCTTTCCAGGGGCAGCGCATTTGGCTTCATAGTTTAGTGAATCCCTCTCTAGTGACCTATTAGCAACATCAGAAATGCTAATGAAGGGAGAGGCTAAGCATCTTTGACTTCTCAAGACATCAGTGAATAAAAGATGTCCTAAAAACATTGCTAATAAAAGATGTGCAAAAAAGGAAAAAACACACACAGAAAACGTTGCTGCATGGCTCCCTTCCTCTCCATCTGTGTGTAGTTGAGACCTGTCCGAAGTCTCCCTGTAATATAGCATTTCTGACCCAATGCCACATAAAGAATGTATCTTGGCAGCTATGATCCTGGCTGCATGACTCATGCCACACAGATTATTATAATGCTTCTACATTTAGTAACTCAGATGTTGGTGCTCCATGTGAAATCCCTGTTGGGTTATTTTCAAGCGATTACTCATGGCCTAGATTATGTGCAGTCTATATCAGTTATATTGGTTATTAGACTATTTGGAATACTTCCAGCTGGCTTGATAAAGGCCTACTGCCCTGCGTCCTCACAGGACCTCTCCAATTTTCCCAAGTACCATACCCCAGGCCTTCTCCTGAGCAACTCCCCTGCTCCTTAGGAAGGCACTGTGGCATAGTGCTAAAGGCTTGGATTCTACCCTAGAGCAAGATTCTCTGGGTTCCAACCTTGGCTCCTCCATTTTTTTGGCTCTGTGACCCAGGGCAGCAGTAAGCTCTCTGACCTTCAGTTTTCTCATTGGAAAATCCTATATAATAAAGAGGTGATATGTAAATTAACCCTCACACCCTCACAAGATGGCTGCCTACCAGGCTGGCAGGGGAGGTTATTGAGGGACAATCAAATGACTGAACAAGCAGGCCAGCAGGGGGTTAGTGAGGGACGACCAAACGACTGAACAGCAAGTTGCATGGGGTAACCAGGCTGGCAGGGGGGTTAGTGAGGGATGACCAAACAACTGAACAAGCAGGCTGTGTGGGGCAACCAGGCTGGCAAGGGGGCAGTGAGGGACGCCTAGGCCAATGGGGGGACAGTTGGGGGGTGACCAGGCTGGCAGGGAGGACAGTTAGGAGCAACCAGACAATCAGGGAGGGGGCAGTTAGGGGCAATCAGCTGGCATGCAGAGGCAGTGAAGGGTGATCAGGCCAGCGGGGGAGGGGGTGCAGTTAGGGGCAACTAGGCAGGCAGGCAGGTGAGCAATTGGGAGCCAGTGGTCCAGGATTGTGAGAGGGATGTCCGACTGCCGGTTTAAACTGGCAGTGAGACATCCCCCAAGGAGTCCCAGATTGGGGAGAGTGCAGGCTGGGTGGAGGGAACCTCCCGACCCATGCACAAATTTCATGCACTGGGCCTCTAGTAGGGATAATAATAAGACCTACTTTTTATGAGTTAACATGTAAAGCACTTAGAAAAATGCCCAGCACATATTAAGGAAACAGGAAATGTTAGCATGAAATAATGATGTGGAGTCACAGACAGGTAAGCAGCTTCTTTCCTACCCCTTTCCACCCAAAACAAAGGTGGCTGTTAAATAACATATGCTGAATTTAATGATCCCCTTGAAGACATCCAGTGCAGTCTGCGTCTTGCCACATAATACAATAGTTCGACAGAAACTTCCTTGTTGACCCCTTTCCCGTGACCCATTCTATCAAAAGCAGGTTCCCTATGTCTTTGGCGGTTCATTATTGATGTTTCCTGAACCAATCTCTTAGCATATTTCTCAAAAGCAAAGCCACAGTGGCCTGCTGATAAAGGGAGATCATCCACACAGTGTCAAAGAAACGAGGCCATCATCTACAGAGCCATTTTAAAAAATGAGCTAAAGAAGATAAAGCCACCTTTCTAAATCGATCACAATGAGGAATAGAAGGGAAAAGAAATTCAAACTAGCAAAGGCACACCAAGGCCCAGCAGTACTTTCGACAGGTTTTACAAAAGACTTTCCCAAAATGCTTAGTTGGCACCAGAAGAAATGTGTGGAGGCCTGGGAGGAAGCAAATTGACCCAGGATGCCATCCCAGGATGATAGACGCCTGGGGATGCTGTGAAGCTCTCATCAAAGTCACCATTGCTTTAATCGCCCTGGGCAGCAACAGGAGAAATTGGAGGTGAAAAGGGCGGATGAAGTTCTTAAGACTTTCTCGGAGGATGCCACATAGCGATCACTCTGTGAAGTGCACTCTCATGAACTCCATAAACTTTCGGATTATTCAGGCTAAAGGCAAGGCTCTCTTCCTTTGAAGGTATTCGTTTCTGCTGTCTGGTGGGCCTCGGGTTTTTACCACTGATCTATGCTGCCTCCACATGCATATAAAGTTGAGTTGGCATTGCCACCCCCTTTGCAGAAAAGGTACACAAAATATTTCCCACCAGGAGGACTAAGAAGGTAGAGTGAACATTTACGGTGGTTGTTCCATTTCTTCAAGAACATGTGGCTCCCTTTGGGAAATTATGCAGTGATTTTGTTGGGTCTTAAATCTAAACGCCCCCATACAGCCAAAAGTGGGCATGTGATCTAACCTTGGTCAATTGATTTCTCCCTCTTAAGACTTCACATTTTAAGCAAGAAACAAATTTAAAAAATTGAAGCCGCCCTAGCTGGTTTGGCTAAGTGGAGAGAGCATCAGCCTGAGAATTGAAGGGTCCCAGGTTCGATTCCGGTCAAGGGCATGTACCTTGGTTGTGGGAACATCCCAGCAGGGGATGTGCAGGAGGCAGCTGATCTATGTTTCTCTCTCATCGACATTTCTAACTCTCTATGCTTCTCCCTTCCTCTCTGTAAAAAATCAATAAAAAATAAAAAAAATTGAAGGCAATTTGTTCCAGCTGATGAGACAGTCTAGTGGTTCCTGCTACCAGAACTTTCTGCAGCTGCCTGAGACCTGTCTGTTCTAAACCATCTACTTCAAACTTCCTGTCATTTTCTACCATTAAATTCTACTTTTGCTTATGTTTGCCAGTTTGTTTCAGTTACTTACAACTAAATATTTCTGTTTTAAGAAAATATTCAAAAAGTAGTAGTAGAAATGCTGTCTGGAAAGATTGTCTTTGACAGCAGATATTTCACCTAATGCTTTGTCACAGGGAGAGATGGGGTGAAGACTATAGAGTCAGAGGAGGAAGACAGTCTGCCTTCTCCCATCAATTGATTGGTTAGTGGCCTTCAACCTGCCTGGCACCCCTGTTTTCACCTGGCCCTTGGACTGTGAAAAGGCAGGTCTAGTGGCACCGTGGGTTCCCTTGCACCCAGCAGTGTGTTGGTAAATATTTGCTAATTGGTTTTTGATAAGAAAAGGGGAGAAGAGATGGTTTGTAATGTTTGCCAATCTCCATGGTGTAAATATTCCCAATTTCAAGCTACCAATGTGTGGTCACCGAATACAGAGGTCTGGAAGAGATGCACCATCAGCTATCCTAAGCCAGTGTGAGCCAGCTCCACTTCTACTCTTCTAACTATAGCCTACCCAGGAGAACTTCTGGGTTATAATAATGGCTAATATTATTAAACACTTTACCTTTGGTGGGGCACCATTTTAGGGTCTTCATATGTATCATCTTATTTAATTGAATCGTGATGTCTGAGGCAGGTACAGTTCTCATCCCTATTTTACAGACCAGGAAACTCAGTTACAAAGAGAATAAAACATTGTTCAAAATCATAAGGCTTGGAAGTTGAGGTGCCATGATTTCATCCCTGATCATTGACTGTAGAGGCAGCTTATTGTGCTGACAGAGAGAATCAGATCATAAAAGACTTCTTATGCCTCCTGTAGTGTGGGAGGTGGCATCAGACTCCAGCAGCCCAGCAGAAATGGCAGTGACAGCGCCCACAGATAAATTCAACACAGATTTTTAAGTTTTCAAGTCCAAATTTCGTTTTTTTGTATGTACATTCTGATTATTTATGCCCCATCTACCATCAAAAGGATGAAAGGTAGCTTGAAATAATAAATCTAACAATTATTGAGCATCTACTCCAAACCATCTACTTGACCTACATTTTATCTCATATCCACAATCCTTTAGAGATAAGAGTTATTCTTCCCATTTTGCAGATAAGAAAACTAAGGCTTATTAAAAATTGATCCATGAAAGCCCATAGAGCTAATAAGTTGCCAAAGCAAGGTAGTATTTTTTTAAAAATTATCTTCATTTTATTGCTGTAGAAACAGGCACATAGAGGTTAAGTACTTGGTCATGTGACATAATGAGTCCTGATGCAAACAAACCCCAGTCATCTTGCTGCCAAATCCCATGACAGTCACACGACGTCAGTGAGTCCTCCCGCTAAGCAGACACCCTGACAATGCAGCTAGAAGTGATTTTCCTAGAAAACCCTGGCTGGGTGACTTAGGAAAGAGACTCTGCCAAGTGTCCATTGAAGGAACAACTATAATTCCACTGCTCAGAGGGCCCCTCCTAACTATTTACTCATGATCCCCTAACCTCCGGCCATTTGCTCATGACCCACTAAGTCAACACTCTTCTCTCTGAAAAGCTCACCTGTCTTTGCTAAGATCAGCAACAGGTTAAAATCAATATCCGAAGGTGGTGACTTCTAATCTTCTACGACTCTGCCACGGGAACTGGGCTGGATGGTGAGGTGCATCACCAGAGAGCAGGGATTTCCTCGTGTGTGATGCTGGACTTGGCTTTCTTTTTTTTTTTTTACCATGTACACAGCCCAATCTGACCGACTTGACTGGTGTGATATGGATGAGGTGCTCCCTTGATTGGTGATAATGAGACTTTTCAGTGTCTGTCAGTTAACAAGAACAATTTGAAGTCATCAACTGACTTGACAGTTTTGCCTCTAACTTACAGCTCAGAGGCAGGCCTGCTGAAATATCAAATGCCTTGAGGAAGTCATTGATGCTGGTTCAGAAAGGGTTAACACGCCCCAACATGCCTGCCTTCGCTCTTCCAGCAGAGAGGAGGCAGGGTGGGGGTGGGATATGTGTCACATTCAGATACATATCCGTAGCCAAGTAGTGGAGAAACTGTTAAACTGTAGTGTGCTCTGCTCTGGTTTGCATACTAATATCTTTGAGATTACTTTCTCCTGCTCTGGCAATCTGTCACCTGTAGCTGGGGAGGAGAGGCAGGCAACAGAGAGTCTAAATAACGGAGTAGCATGCTTTTGATTTTACTGAGCCGCCTTGTGGGTCCTTGAAGTAATTTGGAGATTGATGGTAGGGAAGTCCTGCAGGAACACCTGAGAATATCCCAAGGTGCTTCTCAACACCTCTTTTATTCAAAATTTACATATATATATATAATCTTAACTAATAAAAGCATAATGAAATTAACCCTTTCTCCGGGACGGGGTAAGCCACGCCCACCATCCAATCAGAGTGGCTGTATGCAAATTAGCCCAGCCAAGATGGCGGCAGAGGATACATGGAGGCTTGCTGCTGCCATCTGTTGCCTTCCTGCAGGCCACACGGGAGGGATGAGGAGGGGGGGCGGGAGGAGTGAGCTGCCGCCGCCCTGCACCTCCACCGCCTGTGAGTGCCCCCTGCCTCTCCCCCCCAATCGATTTCAGGTGGCAGGGCAGCCAGGGCCTGGGGGAGCAAGCCAGCCCAGGCCCCCAGGCTGCCCTGCGACCTGGAAGTAGATCCGTGATCGTGGGGGCACACACGCCTCCGTGAGTGCCTGTGCCCCCGTGATCGATTTCAGGCGGCAGGGCCTCCGGGGCCTGGGGGAGCAAGCCAGCCCAGCCCCCCAGGCTGTCCTGTGGCCAGGAAGTAGATCCGTGATCACAGGGGCACAGGCACACATGGAGGCATAGCCTCCGTGAGTGCCCGTGCCCCCTCCCCCCCCATGGAGTCCAGGTGGCTGGGCAGCCTCGGGCGGAGGATCCGCCCCTGAGGCTGAGACCTGGAAATCGGTGCAATTGGGGCACACAGCACACATAGAGGTGTGCCCTCCGTGTGTGCTGTGTGCCCCAATGGATTCCGGTGTCCCAAACTGTGAGAGAGCACAGGCTGGGATTAAGTACCCCCCCCCACCCCCGCCGAGTGCACAAATTTTTGTGCACCGGGCCCCTAGTCTTATATAAAGGCCCGTGGCCATCACGCCGTAATGCCATCACGACCAAACGAGCAGCGGCTCTTACTGCAGGCAGGACAGAGTGTGAGCTACTAAACTATTAATCAGTGCGATAGCTACGAGCAGCAGGGGTTGGAGCAGTGAGCTAGACTAGTGATGGGTGGGGCAGTGGAAATCAGCTACTAGCACACGATTTAATGTGCACTGAGCCTCTAGTGTGTATATATACAACACACTGAGTGGCCAGATTATTATGAACACCTGATGTTTGTAGGCAAATTAGCTATAATTTCATGCTGAAGTTGCTAGAGGGTCAGGCCATTATAAATAGGGAAGCAGGTTGTTTACCACAACAGTAGAACTGATTTTTTTCTGAAGATATGGGTAAACAATGCGATTTAACAGCCTTTGAATGTGGGATATATACTAGAGGCCCGGTGCACAAAAATTTGTGCCCTTTCTCAGTCTGGGACCCCTTGGGGATGTCCACCTGCTGGCTTAGGCCTGCTCCCCAGGGGATTGGGCCTAGCTGGCAGTCAGACATCCCTCTGGCAGTCCAGGAGCCCTCATGGGATATCCACTTGCCAGCAGGGAGCAGGCCTAAACTGTAGTAGGACATCCTTAGAGCTGCTGAGGTGGCAGGAGAGGCTCCCACCACCTCAGTGAAGGGCTGGTGGCTGTTTGCAGGTTAGCCACAGCCCCTTCAGGGTGGGGGTCCCTGGTGGGGTGCCTGGCCAGCCTGGATGAAGGGCTGATGGCAGTTTGCATGCTGGCCACAGCCCCTTCAGGGTGCCTGGCCAGCCTGAGTGAGAGGCTGATGGCTATTTGCAGGTTGGCCATAGCCCCTTCAAGCTGGGTGTCCCCCCCCCTGGTGTGCCTGGCCAGCCTGAGTGAGGGGCTGATGGCTATCTGCAGGCTGGCCATAGCCCCTTCAGTGTGGGTGGTCCTGCTGGGGTGCCTGGCGAGTCTGGGTGAGGGGCTGATGGCTGTTTGCAGGCTGGCCACAGCCCCCAGTGACCCAAGCTCCCAGCCAGGCTGGCTGGAAATAGGTATCTGGGATTTATTTATCTTCTATAATTGAAACTTTGTTGCCTTGAGCAGAGGCCACAGTTGGCCTAGGCAGGCAGGAAGCTTAGCTTCCTCCATCGCCGGGGCAACCAAGCTTCCTGTTTGCTCTAGCTCTGTGGCTGCTGGCTGCCATCTTAGTTGGGTTAATTTGCATATAGTCGCTCTGATTGGCTGGTGGGCATGGCTTGGGATGTAGTAGAGTGACGCAATTAGCATACAATAAAAAGTAATCTAATAAAAGAGTAATAAGCTAATTGTGGCTTGTGGCTGAGCAGAGTTCCCCCTGTAGGAGTGCACTGACCACAAGGGACAGCTCCGGAATTGAGCATCTGCCCCCTGGTGGTCAGTGTGTGTCATAGTGACCAGTCATTCCCAGTTATTATGCTACTAGGGTCAATTTGTATATTACCCTTTTAGTTTAGGATACAGTACAGCGGTGGTGGAGGGAGCCTCTCCTGCCTCTTCAGCAGCGCTAAGGATGTCCGACTGCAGCTTAGGCCTGCTCCCCACTGGCAAGTGGACATCCCCTGAGGGCTCCCAGGCCCAGAGGTATGTCTGACTGCCAGCTTAGGCCCGATCGCCCAGGAAGCAGGCCTAAGCCAGAAGGTGGACATCCCCCAAGGGTTCCCAGACTGGGAGAGGGCACAGGCTGGGCTGAGGAAACCCCTCCCTCCCGAGTACACAAATTCTTGTGCATTGGGCCTTTAGTGTGTGTGTGTGTGTGTGTGTGTGTGTGTGTGTGTGTGAGGCTCTTTTAACTTTGTCCCACAAATGCTCAATTGGATTGAGATCTGGTGATTGTGCGGACCACCTAAGCAAGGTAAAGTCTTTCTCATGTTCTTGAAACCACTTCTACACAATACAAGCACCATGGCATGGCACATTGTCTTGTTGGAAGAAGCCATCTCCATTGGGATACTCCATCAACATGATAGGATGGACTTGATCAGCAACAATACTTAGGTATGTTTTGCTATTCAGACATTGTTCCACACAAATCATCCTAAGGGTCCAAATCATGCTAAGAAAACATGCCCCAAACCATAACACTGCCCCCACCAGCTTGAAGGACTGTACTCATGCATGTGTTGCATGCTTTCATGCTGTTTTTGCCAAATTCTCACTCTGCCATCTGCATGATGCAACTGGAAATGTGATTTATCGGGCCACATGACTTTTCCAATGCTCAACTGTCCAACCTTGTGTTCCTGTGCAAATTGGAGACATTTTATCTTAACTGCAGATAGCAAAGGTGTTTGAACAGGCCTTCGGCTTCCATATCCCATACAATGCAGTGTATGGGTAATTTGCTTCCAAAGGTCAGGTGGTCATAATAACCCGACCACTCAGTATGTGTGTATATGTGTGTGTGTGTATACATATATATATATATATATATATATCCCTCATTCAAAGATTGTTAAATTGTGTTGTTTACCCATATCTTCAGAAAAAAATCACTTCTACTGTCATGGTAAACAACCTGCCTCCCTATTTATAATGGTCTGGCCCTCTAGCAACTTCATCACGAAATTATAGCTAATTTGCCTACAAATGTCAAGTGGTCATAATAATCTGGCCACTCAGTGTGTGTGTGTGTGTGTGTGTGTGTGTGTGTGTGTGTGTGTGTATGTATGTTTATGATATCCACCCTCAAAAAAATTAAACATAGAATTACCTTATGATCTAGCATCCCCACTTCTGGATATACACCTGAAGGAATTGAAAGCACCCTGTTCATAATAGCCAAAAGGTGGAAACAACCCAAATGTCTACTGACAGATGAATGGATAACCCGAATGTGGTATATACATGCAGTGGAATATTATTCAGCCTTTAAAAGAAAGGAGATTCTAGTACATGCTATAACATGGATGCACCTTGAAGACATTAGGCTCAGTGAAACAAGCCCGACATAAAAAGACACATATTGTATGACTTCACACTTACCTGAGGTAACTAGAATAGTCAAATTCATAGAGAAAGAAAGGAAAATGGTAATGGCCAGGGACCAGAGGGAGGAAGAAATGGAAAGTTATTGTTTAATGGGGACAGAGTTTCAGTTTGGGAAGATGAAAAAGTTCTGGAAATGGCTGCTGGTGATGGTTGCATAGCATTGTAATGCCACAGAACTGTGCACCTAAAAATGGTTACAATGGTAAGTTTTAGGTTATATACCAGTATATGTCATCAGCATAGCATATGCAGTCAGAGTACTTACAAAGCAGAAGCCGAATGAAAGAGCTTGGTGTGCTTTGCCATCATCTGCAAAGTGTGCTCCAAATGTTACCTAAGTGTGCACCCTTGCCTGCCCTTACTTGATCTTCAGGAAGGTATCAGCAGCTTCTTTTGACAGGGGAGGCAATCAAGGTTCAGAGAGGTAATCTAGGTTACCCAAGCACTGCAGCGAAAGAGGGAGGCTCGAACCTTGATCTGCCTTTCATTAAATGCAGCACTATTTCCACACTCCAAAATGCCTGGAAAAAGGACCCCTCTATCAGGATGTTTATATGCCAGACAGTCAGATGAAGCTGAATTGACCTGTTCTCCAAAACATGTGAGACACACACTGGGAGGCATTTTAGAATTCATCAGGAGGAGAAGTCAATTTATAATTCATGGAATTAAAATACATAGATGCTCTGATAATAACTATATGGAAAGTGACCTGGAGAATTTCCCAAATAAAGATGCGACTATCAGTTATGTATGGCTTCGGTTGGCTTACACAGATAGAATCACAGGATTCTAAGCATTCCACTGTAATCCAGAGAGGGCCACACCTGGACCTGCACAGTGTGGCTCAGTGGTAGAGCATTGGCCTGCACACCAAAGGGTCTCAGGTTTGATTCTGGGTCAAGGATTGCAGGTTCATTCCCAGGCTCCGGTTTGAGTGTGTACAGGAGGCAACCAATCAATGTGTTTCTCTCACATTGGTGTTTCTCACTCACTCTCTTTCTCTCTCCCCCTCCCTCCCTTCCACTCTCTCTAAATATCAATGGGAGCCCTAGTCGCTTTGGCTCAGTGGATAGAGTATCACCCTGAGGACTGAATGATCCCAGGTTTGATTCTGGTCAAGAGCACGTGCTGGGTTGCTGGCTTGGTCCTGAGTGGGGGGCATGCAGGAGGCAGCTAATCAATGGTTCTCACTCATCATTGATGTTTCTATCTCTCTCTCCCTCTCCCTTCCTCTCTGAAATAAATAAAAGTGTATTTTTAAAACATTAATGGGAAAAATATTACTGGGTGGGGATTAACAAAAAAAAAAAAGAGAGAGTGCCGCAACTAAATTGCGCTGATAACAACCACAAACCACTGGTTACTTTTCTAAACCCAGTTGGAATAACTTATCCCTGGCCAGGTCTCTCTCTTGGCTTAAAACGGTAATGGTGTGTCATTCTCACTGTGTTTTCTTATAGGTTTAAAGATCTTGGGGATGTATTGATCCCCATCCTCATATTTACCTTAAGAGGTACATTATAGTCTGCCTAAGCTAGCAGGATATAGCACAGTGATTAAGATCATGGCTCTAGGTCCTGGGGCACAAATCCTGGTCCATCCACTTACTGGTTATATGACCTTGGGCAAGTTACTTCAC
Organism: Murina feae; assembly: GCA_004026665.1. Taxonomy (NCBI): domain Eukaryota; kingdom Metazoa; phylum Chordata; class Mammalia; order Chiroptera; family Vespertilionidae; genus Murina; species Murina feae. The sequence continues at coordinate 49,079 of PVJC01006612.1, forward strand.
TTCTCTGTACTTCACTTTCTTCGTCTGTGATATGAGGATAATAATAGCATCTACTTCATTGGTTATTGTGAGATTTAATTTCTTGGAATACATTGATGCATCTTGCTTCTCAAATTCCAGTGCTATAGAGAAGGTGTAAGGTCATCGCTCATTGGAAGTACACCCATTGCTATTTCAGGAGAGGGAGAGGCAGGGACTGGGGGGTGAAGAGAAGTGGCTTTGAACCAAGTATCAGCATCATGCATTCTCTTCTGGTACCAATTACTGTGATAAATTGAAGGTGACAAGTTACTTTATGACATAAATGCAAATCAGCGTTCCCTTCACTGTTATTTTCCAATGCCCTGGCACTTTAATGGTCCCCATAAGTTTGCTTCACTTGCAGCAAGTATCGGTATGTTTGCAGTCAGCCAGAGAATTTATTTTTAGGTGGGGAGCGCAATGAACTGAGCCCACTGGCTGACTTAGAAAAATGATCACATTCCCATCCACAAATTATTCCCCAAGTTAGCATTTGAGCCTTCGCTGGTGAAATAACACGATAAATAGAGATTTGTCACAAGGGCTCATTTCCACCTGCCAGACTTGACTCTCTAAATATTCAGCATTCAGCGCGCCTTGGTGGGTAGGTGTTTGTTTATGTGTGTTTATTAGAAAAACAAAAACCTGCCCCAGAATGTAATATCCTCTGCAAGTGACGAGGAGTTGAAACCTGCTATTCCTGAGACACATGCGCAGAGAGAAGAGCATGGCTCCCCGTGGGTTGAGCCAGGAAAGTTTCCATATACCTGAAACTCTAATGCCCGTGGTGGCTTCAACATGAAAGGAGACAAAAGGGACAGAACCCAATATTTGTTTGTTTCTCACCATTGAAGTTGAATTCTTGTCCTGCTGGTTCTACCAGCTGTGGTCACCATTCTAAAAAAGGAAGAAAGAAAGAAAGAAAGAGGCAGCAGCATTGTTGCTATAAACAAGACTGCATTTCCCTACATGCCTCTCTCCAGCCCGCTGGCATTAACAGACACTGGAAGCTGTGAAATACATTGCCTAATTAATTTAAAATACAACTTCCGAGAGACAACCCCTCATTGTTCAAAGTGCTCTGATTAGGGCATAAAGATAATCGCAGAATGAAGTCGTAACAAGTGCACAAAATGAAATGTGTGGCTCCCTTTCCCTGCTGAGGAGCTCGTGGCTGCTTTTATTCATTTATTTATTAACCAAATATTTAATGAGCTCCTACTACCCTGTTCCTGCTAGTAAGGTCAAACATTTTGCATATAGGTGGCATTTTTTTTTCTTTTAGTTTTTCTGCTTTATCCCAAGAATTACTCTTTGTGTGCATGAGTATGTGTGTGCATGTGTGTGTGTGCACACAGTTTACATTCTGAGATGCAATCAGGATGCCAGGACAGGGAAGACTAAGGAAACAGACAGGGAAAGACATTTTTTATGCATGACACAGAGCTCGGAGCCCTCTATCAACACCTTGCCTTAAGTGCACTGCATTAGGCATTCCGTCTGACAAGTTGCCACTTGGAGATACAGCCTTACCCCCTCCCCCACCTTCCAACCGGAAACCTGACATTGCTTCACATCCAGTGTTTAATTTCCCATTGTTTGAAATAAAATGGTATGTAAAGTATGCGTTGCCATGGAGCAAAACCCAACCCTGCATATAGAGGCTTCTGAAGCCCGTAGCTTGGGATCTGCCCAGGTGGCTAGGTGCTGAATGAGGCAAAGCAAGAGCTGACCTTCCCAAAAGATGCTTCCAGTGGCAAGTTCTCCAGTTGAGGGGTGCCTGGCAGATTCGCCAGCACCAAACTCTGTCTTCTGCCTGGGGAGAATGTGCCTGCTCCATTTTTGCCTGTGTTTCCGGGGATTCAGGTCCTCATCTGGAAGCTTCTCTAAAAATGTTCTGGAGCAGTGATACCTGAGGGATGAAACCATGGAAGCTTAATCTGCACACAACACTTGAGGCTGGGCCACCCACATCCAGTCCGCTCCTCCGTGTGTACCCAGTGGAATGCATGCCTTTCTTCACAAAAGGCTCATGCTAGAATGTTCTCAAGAACCCCCAACTGGAAGTGGCCCAGATGCCCCACGTTCCAATGGAAGCCAGCACAGTGGAATACTAGGCAACATGAGGCTGGACGAACCATCACTACACAGTGCGATGACTCTCGGAAGAGATGTAAAGGAGAGAAGCCAGACCCGAAAGGGAACCCAGTGTATGATTCTATTGATACACAACTTCAAAGTCTGAAAAACTCATCAGTGGGGACAGCAGTCAGCCTGGTGGCTGCCTTTAGGGAGAAAAGAAGGGAACTTGGTTGGCAGCAGACACAAGGAGGAGCTCTGTGGGGTCCTGGCAACATTCCTGTTTTTGACTAGGTGGTGATTTTGTCTTTTTGTTTGTTTATGTCATATATTTCACACAAAAATAAAACATTAAAAAAAAACACCTTAAGGGTGGCCTTGAGGCAGGCAAGGGCAATTAGTTGTCTTGTCTCTGTTAGAAGTACATCAAGGCAGTCCGTGCAGGGCAGGAGCAAGGCTAGCCCTTCCGCTCCCACCCAAAGAGGTGTCTCAGTCCAGATGATGAGTCAGGCGGCAGCACTGCCTCAGTTTCCCTAAGGTGCATGCTCTTTTGGAAGATAAGAATGCACAATGGCCAGTGGTTAACTTTTTTCTTAAATCATTTAAAAAATCAATATAAGAGGCCCTTCCCCTCTGAACACACACACACTCACACACACACACACACACACACACACACACACTTTTACATCTTTCAGATGGGGATGTACCTAGCTGTTGATGACCAGAAAACAATGCGTCAGCGAAATGGGCAGCCCTTTTCCTTTTCTCGTGGTATGTAATAGTGGGTCTCAGATTTGGTAAAACCAGTCCATCTCTTATACAGTGTGATGCTCTGCTTACGCTCTCTGCCTCCCGGAGGAGAAGCCAGGCACTGGATTTTGCACGGTTTCAGGCTCACTAGGAAGGCTAGAGGGAAGACATTTCTCTTCGGAACTTTGAGAATCCCCAGCCCAGGTGGTCAGAGGCTGCGTAGGGGAGGAAAACGTTTTCCTCCACCCATTTAGGGTCCCTGGCTGAGACAGGTCACAGAAGGGCTTGCAGATTTCATTGAATTTGTGCATGTATGTGGGAGTCTTCGCAAGAGAATGGAAAGTCAAAGAAGTGACCAGAGCAGGAAACTTTTTAACCTTCAAAGAACAGCACATGTGTGAAGACAGAGGTAGTAACAGGAGGATAAGGGTGAGTTTAACAGGGCTTGTTTGTACAGATTCTTTGGTCCCCAATTCCCCATCTCTGGTGGTAAGAATGTCTTCCTTCCTTCTGGTTCAGGGCGGGTACCCATCACATGGGAGATTTCTGACCTGTTTCAGGGAAGATGTGCATGTGTGTGTTTGTGTGTGTGTCGGGGGGTCGGGAGGTGGGGTGGGTAAGAGGTCAGGTGATCTTTCCGCTTTGCTGTTTTCTACGATTCCTTCAGCTTTGATGGTCAATGGGCCCAGGTGACATAGTGAGTTCTGAACCCCATCAGCTGCTTCTCTGACTTTTGCTCCACCTTCTCCTCAGTTTTATAAAACTATGATTTCCTGTATTATAACCCTTCCATCTTGGAATATATAGGGTGGCCTTTGTTTTCCTGACTAAACCCTGACTGGGTAGAAAAATATAAGGTCACACACACAGGATTCTATCATTCTGGGGCCTGACGTCACCTGTGGGTCTCCCCTGAGGAGTCAGCTTCAACAACAGGCTGTAAGTCCCCCATAATCTCACCTCTGGCTTCTAGGACTTCACCTAATGCAGATCATCCCTCACCTTCTGAGCTCCAGCCAAGCTAGACCATGTTGGCTCTTGGCTCTTTGATATGCCTCACTCTAGCTCTTCCCCTTACCAAGGAGACTCTGACTCCTGGGTCCTCCCCACCCCAATCACTTAGCATGCATCCCTCAGGCATTAGTTAGTCCTTTCCTTGGGGAGACTTGCAAATAATAAGCAAGAAAGGGTGAATGGGAGTATGCAGCAGGGAGTCAGAAAATGACTCCCAGTTTTTTTTTTGCAAAACCCAGGCCCACAAGAGCACTACTGTATTCCAGCACCCAGCACTCGCCCTGGGAACAGAGGACTCAGCAAGTATTGGTTGGTATTCACAATCAAATCCTCCTCTCCATGGGGAAATAATGTACTTCCCTCCAGACAGATGGGACTCAGTTTACAGCAGGGAGGACTGTCAGGGGAGCGGAAGGGAGAACTCACACAGTCTGGGTACTTTCTGTGCGCTGTGCATACGGCCAAGCACTCTGTCCACATTATCACCATTTAATCCTTCCAAGAATACTAAGAGGTAGACGCTGTTATATCTCCGCTTTACAATGAGGGAACTGAGGGTCAGAGAGGTTAAGTTACGATTATCAAGGTCATGTAATTGTCCCAAATCTCAATCCCTCAGCCTCCATTGCATCAAGAATGGTTCATGATGTCATATGTCCCTCACACCGCTGGCAACATGTCTTAGAAATAGCAACAGCTAATTTCCATAATAATTATGTGAGGTTGTTGTGAAGGTGTCCCGGTATTCTATTTTGTCACTTGCTTGGTGACAGGCTTGCATGACTGTATCGCTCAGCTACGGTGGCTTAGCCTTGACCTCTCACCTCCCCTTACTCTTTGAAATTGCTTCATTTCTCTCGCTTCAAAGGAAGGCAGCCCTGCTTCAGTTGGGAGGCCTCACAACAATTTCCTTCCAAATCCCTCTTTTCTCAGACTGCATTGAGTTATTGGTTCTCTAAGAGGCTCCCCTACCCCCCATTCCTAAGGAGCCTCCAGGGTGCATGGCCTGCTGGCAAAGGCCTGTGGGTGTTTAGCAGTGTCGTGTGGAGGCCAGTGCATGTATGGCCTCTGGTGTCAAAATATGGGTTCAAATCCTGACTCCACCACTGACTGTGCGAACTTAGGTAAGTTACTCTCTCTGCCTCTGTTTCCACCCCTGTAAAATGCAGTCGTGGATAGTAGTATCCACTTTATGGGATCGTTGAAGGGATTAAACAATATGAAAAATGGATGTTGCTTCGAGCAGTGCCCGCCCCATAGGAAATGTTAGGTAAATGGGAGTGTTTATCTTTATTGATGCGCACACATAAGAACTTGAGACAGAACATAAGCAGCCTTATCTCAA
>PVJC01006613.1:0-54279 GCA_004026665.1 Murina feae
TCCCAGACTGCGAGAGGGCACAGGCCGGGCTGAGGGACCTCCCGAGTGCACAGAGCGGCTGCAGGGCGGGACAGCGCAGGACCCAGGACCCGTGATGGGAAACAGGTGGCAGGGTTGGAGGGCACCGGGAAGCGGGTAAGAGGCGGCAAGGGGCCGGTGGCCTGCTTGGTGGCTGCCCAGGCCCTTTGCGGGGCATCGGGGAGCGGGAAAGCAAGGCTGCAGGGGCCGGGGTCCTGCTTAGCAGCTCCCAGATCCCTTGGCGGCACCAGGAAGTGGGAAAGGAAGGCAGCAGGGGACGGGTGAGTGGGAAAGAGTTGGCGGCCTGCTTGGTGGCTTCCCAGGTCCCTTCCGGGGATCAGGGAGCAGGAAAAGGCTGGCCTGACCACGAGGCGGGTTTTCCCTGCTTTCTGGTGGCTGGAGGAAGATGGGCAGTAGGCAAGCTTGGGAGGCAGGCCGCCCGCAGCCCTAGCCACGCTCAAAAAAGAGAACAACATGCAGGGGAGGGCAAGAGTCTGAGAGATCAACATAGAGGGGGTGCCTGCTCCAAGCCTCCACGGTGTGCCTGGGGGCAGGCCCCCCAGCAGGTAGACACACACAGGAGGACTGCTCCGAGCCTCAGATGCGGCTGGGGGCAGGTCCCCAGTGGTCACACACACACACACACACACACACACTCACAGAAGGCGCCTGACAGACTGGGGCCATCATAGGACATCCACTGAGGGGTCCCAGACTGTGAGAGGGCACAGGCCGGGCTGAGGGACTCCCTCCACCCCGAGTGCACAAATTTTTGTGCACCGGGCCCCTAGTTATTAATAATTATGTATAACAGGATATTATAAAAATTAAGTTACAAAATTTTTACTAAAACATTTCTTACATACTATTATATTGCCTGGGCCACAAAATATTTTTGTGGGCTAAGAGTTTGACATGCTTGTTTTACATGCATAATCTTATTTATTCTTTAGATTAAGGTTTTGAAATATTTATCATTATTTTCAGTTTACATATGAGGAAGCAGAAATTTAGAGAGTAAGTAACTTGACCAGTATCATATTACTGATCATATTACTGGTTGAGGTCTGTCTGATTCAAAATGTTTTGCTCTTACTTACTAGTATATACATATATATATATATATATATATATATATATATATATATATATATTAAGAAGGCTAAAATTCAGATTATTAGTTGATAAATATTTTCTTTTATGGCCCTTAGATTTTGAATCAAGTGAAAAACTTCATTTTGAGGTCATAACTATAACCTCTTGCACAGATGAGACAATTTGAGCTTCTATAGGTCATGCGATTTTCTATAAAGGACCAACAACTAGGTAAAAGAGCTTGAACCTAAACAAGCTCTGAATTACACTAAAAGCTTATTAGCAACCCCATAACACTTAACTGTGTCTAATAAGGTAGAAATTGCCAAAGTATCCTTAACAGGTATTTATCACTTTTATCTGAATAGCATTCATTCCTTCTTACTAACATTTTGATTTTGATCTTTTTTTTTTTTTTTTTTTTTTGGAGGCAAAAAGGGAGATTACTTTTTCTCAATTATATGGAGTGCTGGACAGTGAATCTGTGTTTCTACCTTTTACTAAAGAAGTTGAAGGGAGCCACTTTTACCTTCTATCAACTCGTGTGGACAAGATGTGGACAAATGATCTAAACTTGGATCAATTGGAATCCTTTTTTTTTTTCTTTAAGTACTTGAAACTTGATATACTAGTAATACACAATTGGGATATATTAATCTCATTTCTTTTCTATCCAATTTTCCTGCTATGAGATTATTCTTGTGATTCCCACATCACTATAACCTCACTCAGGCACAACCCTGAAGCACAATGGAGAAAGAAAATCGTTCCATGAGCCAAATTCTAAAGAGCATATTTCATCAACTTTGTTTAGGAAAGCTGGAATGAGATACGATTCAGACTTAACCATGGGCAGTACTCAATTGTCTGGTCATATGGTGAGGAATTTGGAAATTGATTAAGAAATTGGTGCCTGGAAGTTTTGAGGAGAAGTTTTGTGGATGAATCTTTAAGAATTAATCCTATTACTTAGGATTTGTTTCAGATAACACCACAGAAACTCTACAAGATAATAATTGAACAATGTGAAAGGTTGTGCATTTGTTTTGATTTCTGTTCTAACATAATAGAAGTTGTAGGTGGATATCGAGGACTCACATAACTGCCCTGTGGTCATCATGTTTACTTCATAGCGTAAGACATCTGCTGGAATTCCAGCCAATCATGCTCTAAACATTGGAAAGGAGGGAAAGGAGAAAAGCAAAAGAGGAATGCCTCCATGCTGGGTCAACTTCTTTTAAGCCATCTTCTTGGAAATTCTATACAATATTTTCATTTACATCTCATTGGCCAGAATTCAGTTACATGGCTACACTTAGTAGGTACCGTGGCAGTAGGAAATACAGTTTTATTGGCCAGATGGTTTTATATTGTAAATAAAAATCAACACTCTAATTTATAGAAATCATCACCAACAGTTTAGCATTATAAAAGAGAATCTTAATAATCAGATTGACAGACTTGCTTTGTACAAAGTTCCAGGACTGGTTACCCCAGAGTTTGCTCAATACACTGCAATCAAAGTAGCCATGTTGGAAGGCATGGCAACTGTGCACCAACTCAGCCACAAGGACATCCCGTCACCAAGACTGATATGCAATTGGCTATTGCTGAATATCTAGTAGGCCCCCATTGCTGAGCACAGTTTAGCAGCATTTGCTGGTGAGAGAATTCAGTACAATGACAATAGATTGTCTACATTAGACCCCTTCTGTTATGAAGGAGACAGAGATTAGCTTCTACTGGAACAGAAAGTTCTTTTCCTAGACTTGAATTTGTTTTCCATGTCTGTCATACTTTGTCAGCACTCTAATTCATGAGTTTATAGAAGTTCTTATACATCATTGTGATATCTTATACTTTAAAACATCCAGGCTATTGCCTCAATGTCAAAGCAGTAAGGCAATGACTCCATCCTAATGGTATTCACGGAATAATCTTCTACATCTTTTCTTCCTGAAGAAGAGGTTTAATCATAGCTAAGAGATAAAACCTTGCCATGTTGTGCAGTTGTACTGAAGAGTGTGATTAATGCTATAAGGCAGTGGCCCAAAACATACTGCTGTTTCAACCTCACCTATAATACATGGTTCTTAGAATTAAAAGATGGAAACAGACTTGGTGCTTCACAAGGTTATATATCTACTTGCCATCTACAGCATTATTGTTTCCAGGAGTTCTCAGGACTTAGAGGTCTAGTTTATGTGAGAACTTGGGTTCTCCATGTCACTAGATGAATAGGTCAAAAAGGATGTTACGGCTTTAACTAAATTGTTCATAGACATTTGGGCAGGAAAAAATATGAATGAGACCTAAGTTATTACCTTTGGAGCATTTTTGTACAACTGGGCCTAGTAGTAAAGGTTAATGGAAGTCCTTAATAGAAAGGTTGCCAAGATCTCAGTACCTCCAGTAAGACAAAGGTTTTGGTCATCATGTTAAGCAATCAATCCTCTGTTGAACTTGTTGCTGGCAGATGGCAAGGAGAATATAGCAAATGTATGGGAGAGAGGAATATTAATTATGGTCTTGTGATCAGTTATAATATGGGATCTATAGCCCCTACATTTAAGGATTTATTGTGTTACTAGTGCACCAGTGCATGAAATACATGCACATTAAAAGGGAATTAATTATAGGAATATTTTAATATTGCTATTTGTCCTTTCTCTATGATAGAAGTGTCAAAGATGAAAGAAAATTAGTAAAATGTATATGAAAATCTCCTTCCTGTCAGAGTCTGGGGCATGCCATGGGATCTAAAGTCAAGTCCGCACCCACCTGCACAAGCCTCAAAACACAAGAGACCCAGATCTGGCTGCTCCATCCCTGTCAAACCCCACAGGGTGTGGAGGGGTACAGCCTCAGGTCCTCAGTCAAGCCCTGCCGAGGTGAGGAGCAGGTCCCCTGGGCCCAGCTTGAGGGTGTGAGGGTGTGATGACCATTTGAATATTAGCTCTTTATTATAAAGGATGTCTTCATAATCCTACAAATAATTTTTATATTTCTGTTAAATTATCTTATTTCTTTTTCTGTTCTCTATCATTGGCTGTTATTTTGTACTCCTGATGCACAAAATTCATGCAAGAGTAGGCCTTCCTTCCCTTAGCTGCTAGCACTGGCTTCCCTCTGGCCCCAGCTTCATCTGGAAGGACATCCAGTCTAATTAGCATATTACCCTTTTATTATTATAGGTAATGTAAAGATGAAATCGCAGCAGAGCTAGTGGAAGAAGAATGGTCACTAAACAGAGTTTCTTGATTTGGATATGGGTACGTTATAAGACTTCAGTTTACATAGTTCTTCTTATTGAATGTTTATGAGTTGTATTATATTAACTAGAGGCCCAGTGCACAAAAAATTTGCTCCAAAGGTAAATTTGCTCCAAAGGTAAAAATTTGTGTACTTAGGAGGGTCCCTCAGGCTGGCCTGTGCCCCCTCGGGGGATGTCCACTGCTGGCTTAGTAGTCAGCTGGCAGTCAGACATCCCTCTGGAAGCCTGGGAGCCCTTGGGGGATGTCCACTGGCCATCAGGGAGCAGGACTAAGCTGCAGTCAGACATCCTTAGTGCTGTTGAGGAGATGGGAGAAGTTCCTGCCACCACTGCTGTGCTGGCAGCCATCAACCTGGATTGTGGCTGAGTAGAGCTCCCCTTGTGGGAGCACACTGACCACCAGGAGGCATCTTCTGCATTGAGCATGTGCTCCCTGGTGGTCAGTGTGTGTTATAGTGACCAGTCATTCCCAGTTGTTCTGCTTTTAGGGTCAATTTGCATATTACTCTTTTATTATATAGGATAGAGGCCTGGTGCACGGTGGGGGCCACCTGGTTTGCCCTGAAGGTGTCCTGTATCAGATGGGAGTCCCATTGGGGTGCCTGGCCAGACTGGGTGAGGGGCTGAGGGCCATTTTCAGGATAGCCACATCCCCTTCAGGGTGGAGGTCCCCACTGGGGTGCCTGGCCAGCCTCAGTGAGAGGCTGATGGACCTTCACCCTATGGGGGTGTGGCCAGCCTGGGTGAGGGGCTGAGGGCTGTTTTCAGGCTGGCCACAGCTCCTTCAGGGTGAGGGTGTCCCACTGGGGTGCTTGCTTGGCCAGCCTGGGTGAGGGACTGATGGCTGTTTGCAGGCTGGTCACACCCTCTTCAGGGTGGGGGTCCCCACTGGGGTGCCTGGCCAGCCTGGGTGAGGGTCTTATGGCTGTTTTCAGGCTAGTCACAGCTCATTCAGGGTGTGGGGGACTCCTGCTGGGCTGCCTGGACAGCCTGGGTGAGGAGCTGAGGGCCCTTTTCAGGCTGGCCATGCCTGCAGGCTGAAAGCAAGTATCTGGGATTTATTTAACTTCTATAATTGAAACTTTGTAGCCTTAAGTGGAGTGCAGGTCAGATTGCCCCTGGCAACTGAGGCTCACAGCCTCTCCTTGAGTGGAGGCCACACCACCTGGAAACAGGTATCTGGGATTTATTTATCTTTTAGTGAAGGTAAATAAATTGAAACTTTGTAGTCTTGAGCAGAGCTCAGGTCCCACCGGGGCAGGTGGGAAGCTGGGCTTCCTCCATCGCCAGAACAACTCAAGCCTCCTGCTTGCTCCAGCTCCATGGCCACAGCTATCTTTCTGACGGAGTGATGGAGTGAGGATGTGATGGTTAATTTGCATACTACTCTTTTATTAGGTAGGATGGGATGGAATATTTTAGAAAGTGTATTTAAAACGAAAAATATATGAATATTGGGCAGTAAAATAGATAATCTTGCAGATCCCATTTCATGGATATTGTATGTGAGTGAGATCTTCTGATTACTCATTTACTCTTCCCCAAAGTATCCTATTTTCCTTTTGGGAAAATTTGTGTTTGTGGTGGAACAAGAATTAAAGAAACCTAATTCAATAAAAAACTGTAAGGGACAAAATGACTCACTTTCATGATGGGGTGAGCACATGTCCTAAGCTTGGCTATATGATTTTTTTTCCACATTTAAAGTTTAATAGTAGTAGATTATTCATTCTGATGCTGGAAACTTGACCAGCTTGACAAAGATCATTATTGGAGTTCTTGTTCCTTAACTTCCAGCTGAGATATTTTGCTTCTCGCCTTTTTAAAGTCTAGTTTATAGGACTTTCAATTACAGAAAAATTGAAAAACACATAATCCCTGAATCCTCTCTCTTTAGTATAACTAAAACCCCTTTACATCGTATGTAAAATAACCTAATAAGACCCTGAAAAGTGGTGATTAAAATCAGGCAGATTAGGGATCTTAGGACCCAAGTAAATGAGTGCACTAGGTTTGCTTTTTTGCCTCATCTATACCTGACTAAAAATTGGAGAAGCGAGCAACCCAGAAAGACCAATGGGTACAGAGTGTAAAAGCACCAACACATGCCTGTTGTCTCTAGCCAAAGGGTCAGGAAAGGGGCAGCTGGCAAAACAGAAAACTTTGAGAAACTAGCCAGTCTACTCCAGCCAAATCTCACAGAAAATCTGCTGCCACACCCTCATGCCTGCCAATGAAGGCCAATGGAGGAAAAGGTGCAGGGGCAACTTGTTATTGGTCCTCAGTGAGGTCATGGTGAGGGGAAAGGCCTCTTCCACTGGGTACTGATTCTTCACTAGGCTCCTCTCATGCCCTGGCACAGAGAAATGAAGGTACCTTATTACCATCAGGTGGTAGTGGAAATCCAGGCTCCCACATGGTCTCCAACTGACACCATGTAAGGTAAGAAGGTTCATTACCACCTGGTGGTGAGATGTGTCCTAGGTCTTCACTATAGCTTTACTAACAATACTTTGGCAAAGGTATAGAGAAACATTTCACCCAAGAGAATTTATGGTGGGCGAATAAGAATTGAGATGTTCAATATTACTTGCCATTACAGAAATGCAAATTAAGACAACAAAGGGGTATCCCTATACCTATCAGAATGGCTAAAATTACAAATGGTGGCAATGCTGAATTCTGGCAAGGATGCAAAAAAGCTGGGTTTCTCATACGTTGATAGTGGAAAAGTAAAATGATATAGTCACTCTGGAAAATAGTTTGGCAGTTTCTTAAAAACACACACATACTAAACTCAACATCCATTTACCTTATGACCTAGCAATTATACTCCTGGCTATTTATCCCAGAGAATTGAAAAGAAGTCCACACAAAAACCTGTGCAATGATTGTTCCCAGCAGCTTTATTTGTAATAGCCAAGAACTGGCACAGTTAACATGTCTCACAATAGGTGGGTGATTAAACAAACTGTGCTCCATCAATGTCATGGAATCAGAAGGAATGAACTATTCATACATCAACAACTTGGGTGGATCTCCAGGGCATAATGCTGAGTGAAAATAAGCCAATCTCAGAAGGTCACAGACTGTGTGATTACAATTATATAACAATTTTGAAAAGACAAAATTATAGAGCTGGAGGACAGAAAAGTGGTTGCTGGGGTTAAGGATGTTGAGGAGGAGGGAAGGACTGGACTATAGGAAGGTTTAAAATGGATCCCTTTGTGGTGACTTAATTGTAGTGATGGTTGCATGGATCTACAGTTGGTAAAAGAACGTAGAAATATACACACCCACACCAATGCCCAATGTCCGTTTTCTATTTCAATATATTATACTATAATTAAATGAAATGTTACCATTGAGGGAAACTGGTTGAAGGTTACATGGACCTTTTCAACATTATCTTTGCAATTTTTTGTGTATCTATAAGTTTATAAAAACAGTTTTGAAAAAGCTGGAAATATAGACTTCCTTCAGTTCCAAAATGCCAATATCTTTTCAGTAAATCCCCCTTTTACTTAATATACCATGTTTTGTTTTCATCCAAATTATTCTAACTGATATGCCACATTTATGTCAATGATTCATCTCATCCTTAGAAGAGTAAGAAATATTTCCTAGAAGATATGCATTAGAAAAGAAGATCAGAAACTAGAGTTACTTGTCTCTTTCTTCTCTTAGTTCTAAGTCAAGTTATGTTAAATTTAGCTTGGGTTTTCCTTTCTGCTGAACATAATTACACATTGAAAACTCACACCCTCATCCCCACGGCCACCCCACCTCTGCCTTAATCTGTTGAAACAATCAGAACTATCTTTATATTTGATAAAGAAAGCACTACATTTTCATATCATTAGATGTTTATCGTTGGTTGCAAGGGGCTGAGAGTCACCCACCTTAGTTAGGTTAGCACCAGGAGCTATATTGGGGAATATTAATTTCTTTCACGTAGAGTGGTTTGGGAAATGAGGTTTTTGTAGATATTCAAAGTCAGGATCTTCAGGCTGTATTTTCTGAGTCAAGGTGTTGATTCACGGACTTTCTCTGTTTCTTAGTGCTCCTCCTTCGGTGTGAGTCAAATATTCAACATGTAGGTGTTTCTCTCTACCTTTTCTACTTTCATCTCCTTGACACTGGGTCTCAAGAGAACTGGGTGACACAGCAAAAACATGGCCCTTTATGTAGGCGGGACTGTGGACAGTGCAGATTTCCTTGGAAGGGAATGTGACCAGAGCAGGAATGGCTCAATATCACTCAGTGTGGCTTTGTTAATAAATGCTGGGAAAGCTTCAAACCACAGGGACCTGTAGCACTGCTTGAAATCTCACCTGCACTACTTTGTAGTTAAATTGTCTTGGGCCGCCCTGACTGGTTTGGTTCAGTGGACAGAGCGTCGACCTGCGGACTTGAGGGTCCCAGGTTCGATTCCAGTCAAAGGCATGTACCTTGGTTGCGGGCACATCTCCAGTGGGGGGTGTGCAAGAAGCAGCTGATCGATGCTTCTCTCTCATCCATGTTTCTAACTCTCTATCCTTCTCCCTTCCTCTCTGTAAAAAATTAATAAAATTAAAAAAAATTGTCTTGGGTTTCCAAATGCAGAGGTGCAGGTGAAGTACTAATATGAACATACCCCTGCAGTTAAGGTGTTTTCTTTGCAATCTCAACTCTTCATGTTACCTGTAGAGTTGCTGTGTGCCTTCAGGCCAAAGAAAACCAAGATAGGGATTACATAGAATGCAGAGTGTAGTGGGCTTAAATGGGCTGCGGTCGCTGGCGGACGAGGAGTATGACTCTAAAACGTAATTATACAGCAAAAACTGAGCCAGGGGCATGTCCAGCTCAGCACCGGGGAGAATATAATGCCTCCTTACCTGGAAATCTGCGAGTGTGAAATTCTGTTAAGAACTCTGAGGTCACATCTGCTAAACAAAGAAGCCAGGTACAGATTCCAGGACAGATGATTAGTGGGCAGCGAGAACAAATAGTTGTAGACAGCAGTTCATTGTGTCCAGTTTTGTTTTGTTTTTAATTTAATATAAGGTGTTGGCTTAGGTAACTGGAAAATCCAAGGGTGGAGCTGACAGTAGCTTGGAACATGTCTTCTACGTGCTCTCTCTCCTTCTCCCTCTCTCTCTCTCTCTTCCTCCTCCGCTCTCCTTCTCCTTTGCTCTCTTACTCCCTTTCTCCCTCCCTCCCTCTCTCCCTTCCCCTTTCTCGCTTTCTCCTTTTCCCTCTTGACACTAGCTCCCTGTTTTTGTCCGTTTTGCCCTCAGACAGGCTCCTTCTATTGTCAGCCCCAAACCTACATTTTCATAAACTTTTCTGAGCACCTAGATGTCCAAGGTCAGAGAAGAGTGATTGGGCCAGTTTGTATTCCTGTGGCCAAGGTAAAGGGCCATGTTTTTGCTGTGTCACCCAGTCCTCTTGAGACCCAGTGTCAAGAAGATGAAGGTAGAAAAGGTAGAGAGAAACACCTACATGTTGAATATTTGACTCACACTGAAGGAGGAACACTAAGACATCAGAGGAAGTCTATGAATCAACACCTTGGCTCAGAAAATACAGCCTGAAGATCCTGATTTTGAATATCTACAAAAACTTCATTTCCCAAACCACTCTACATGAAATAAATTAATATTCCCCAACCCAGCTCCTGGAGCTTACCTAACTAGGTGACTCTCAGCCCCTTGCAACCAACGGTAAACATCTAATAAATGGTATGAAAATGTAGTGTTTTCTTTACCAAATATAAGAGAGTCTTATGTTCAAATGTGACCAAGTCACCTACTCACATCTGTAGACAGCAGAATTGGAACTGGCACCACTCGTAATAATGGGGGAAAGAAAGGCATTCTGGCCTTGATCCTAAAGTATTAATGGGAGTGGAAGGGTGCTCTTGCCAGTAAGGTAGAGCCAAGCTTGTGGGAAGTGAAGAGTTGGGTATAAAAGCACAAGAATGTTTGAGAGGATTGCAGAACAGGAAACAGGATGGAGGAAGGCATTGCAATCAAAAATAATTACCTCGTATTTTTTTTCAGGAGAGATATGTATGGAGGAGACCACACATAGAATAATTTTGACATAGATACCACATTAGGGTAGTTTCACAGAAGGTCAAAGGAGGAAAAATAGGAGGTCTGAACTTCCCTACAACCACACTGCACTGTCTTCACACAACAGTTAACCGTAGGATTTGCTTTTATGGAAGTAAAGAGCTCCTGGCTCAGGAAGAAATGAAAAACAGATTGTGATTGGGCAGCCTGTATATCTTCCTTCCTGAGCACCATTAGGAAAGAAACTGAAAATCTGGATTTCGGCAGAGCTTTCAGCTGCCTTAAAACCACGAGTGAAATAGCACCCGAGTAAGCCAGGAATGTAGTCCATAGTGCAAGTCCCATTAAAATGCTTACTATGCATGAAGTGACTGATATTTTGAAGTTTTTTACCTGGTACTGACACAAAATATTAATGAATCATTTTGCTCCTGAGGCTCATGGTATTTAAGTACCAAACAAGGCTCAGAGATAGTGCTGGTTTCTGAAAGGCAGTGTATATCTCACTAATTGTTTGACTTCCTGGGTGGACTAACAGCTCTGAGGATATGCCTTGAGACTACATAAAGGATGGGCAAAAAGTAGGTCTACAGTTGTCGATATGAAAAATAACAATCTAATCTAATAAAAGAGTAATATTAAAATTGACTGTTTCTATGGGATGCCTAAGCCATGCCCACCAGCCAATCAGAGCAGCTGTCTGCAAATTAACCCAGCCAAGATGGAGGATGGCAGTCACTGAGCTAGAGCAAACAGAGGCTTCCGTTGCAGCTGGAGTAAACTGTCTGCCGGCCAGCTGACTGGGCCTCTCTGTGCTCCAGGCAACAGTCTTCCAATTATAGAAGCCACGGAGCTGAAGCCAACAGGAGGCTTCATTGCCTGCCTGGGCCTTGGCTTAAAGGAACAGTGTATCAATTATGGAAGATAAATAAACCCCAGAAACCTGCTTCCAGCCAGCCTTGCTGGGACATTGGGTCAATGGGAGCTGTGGGCAGCCTGAAAGCCTGCAAATAGCCATCAGCCCCTCACCCAGGCTGGCCAGGTACCCCAGTAGGGACCCAAAACCTGAAGGGACTGTAGGCAGCCTGAAAATAGCCCTCAGCTCCTCACCCAGACTGGCCACAACCCAATGAGGTCAGGGTCCCCACTGGGGGGCTTGGCCAGCCTGCAAACAGCCATCAGCCCCTCACTTGGGCTGACTAGGCACGCCAGCAGGTGGACATCCCCAAAGGGGTCCCAGACTGCAAGAGGGCACAGGCTGGGCTGAGGAACCTCCCGAGTGCACAAATTTCTGTGCACCGGACCCTTAGTAATTAATAAATAGCAATACAAGAAGAAACTGTGTTTTGCGTGTTCACCACAGCAAACCTACTTTTGCCCCACCCTGCATATGTAAAAGTTGGTTTCGAAAGAATGTTCTGAGGATCTGGTATTTGAAGTATGTCCTTAGTTTGAAAGCATAAAATGAAGTCTCTATTGTTTTTACTGGTTTTACCACTTTAATTTAAATAATTAAAACCACTTAATCATTTTACTATGCCTTACGTTTCTGTGCTGACAGTGCTCCAGCCCCTTTGCTGTAAGACCCACATCCTGAGCTCTTTTACAGCATTGCTGGGAATCTCAGTCCAGGCTCTTCTATTCTTGGGACAGTAGAGCCTTCCATATCCTTTGAACAGAACAGTCCTGGTGTATAGCTCTGTGAGATCATTAGGGTTTCAGTGATGGGCACCAAAGCGGCCTCAAACCAAAACCTCTTCTTCTTTTTCCATCCAGGTCTTGCTAAAAGCTGGGGAGGATATTTCAATGCCGCACCTGTGGAATTCCTCCATCATTGTAATTTATGGTAACTTCGGTCTCTGGGTTAATCCCAGAGCTAAGAGGGCAGACTGCAAATGCACTTTGTATGTCATCCCTATGTCATCATGAGAGACGCTGGAGGTGACCACAAAGATGGAGATGGAAGAGGAGATGCTATATTAATGTTAATTTCTACTGAGAGCAAAAAGGAATACCTGCTTTCACTTTCCTCTCTCTTTACACTCTGCGAGGGGACTCCTTGCATTGCTGTTGCCATTGCCTCTGGCTTTTAATTAAAGACTGGAAGTTAGTGGAGCTGTTTATGAAGTATGAATTAAAGATTAGAGTTAAATAGCATGACTCATGGGTGATTGAAGGGTGATTCATGGTACGGGAAATCTCTGCCCAAAGCCGTTAATGTAGGTCTGCCAATTAGGACCGTGGCTTTGGGATCCTGTGTGTCTGGGTTTCCACTGCCAGATTGGCAAAGAAGTTCAGAGAGGAAACATTGGGATGGGAAGAAAAGCTACTGAAGGCTGAGGCTAAAGGACTGAATCCTCTTTAAGCCATTTACAGGGACTGAGACAGGCTAGCCTTCAACAAACTCCTCTCTTTCTCCACCAGACAACATGTATGTAGTTTTGGAAATTGTTTCTCCTTTGATAAATACATTGTGGAAGAATAATACAGAGACCATTGCATTTGGGGACCAAAAAATCTGGGTCACTTACTGTGCTTTTGAGCTTGGGTGAGTTGCCTAATTCCTTAGAGCATCATTTTCTTTACTAAACAAAATGGGTAAAAATCTGTTATCAAAATTAAATGACATCATATTTGTGAAAGCCTTTCATAAATTATATACATCGTTATTATGATGGTGGTCTGCAGACGCTATATCTCTCATTGTTTATAGCTGTGCTTGATATAAATAAAAATAATACGTTACTAGTTAAAAGTAGCTTGTTCTAGACTGCAGGTGTTACAGAGGCAAATACACTTCTGTTTCCTGGTAAGACAGTTGTTTTCCCCTATAACATAAGTTTAAATAGTGGTTACATTGATGATGCCACCTCAAACGGGCTCTCTTCATACACTTTCTGAGCTTATTCATCCCTCATTCAAATCATATTTACTGAGCACAACCTAGGCTTGGCATAGGGTATACAGAACTGACTTCATAAAACTAATAGTTAAGCGAAGGAAACATTTAGAGAGCAGATAATCACAACTACTGCATGAAACAAATTCAATCATGACAGCAAGATCAAGGTGTTAGGCAACATATAGGTTGGCAGGGAGTGGGAAAGCAGGAATGGCCTCCTGGAGCCAACATCTGAATTGAGTCTTTAAAGATCTGTAGAAAAAAGAAAAAACAGAAAGGGAACACGCTGAGGAAACTACAAGCTTTCTGGGAATGAAATAGATTGACCAGCGTCATAGGAGGTCACAGTTTAATTCTTGGTCATGGCACATGTAGGGAGCAAGTAGGAGGCAGATTGACCTAGTTAACTATCATAATCTAGAGGCCCAGTGCACAAAAATTTGTGCACTGGGAGGGGGGCATCCCTCAGCCCGGCCTGTGCCCTCTCACAGTCTGAGACCCCTCAGGGGTTGTCCACCTGCTGACTTAGGCCCACTATCCAGGGAATTGGGCCTAAGCTGGAAGTCAGACATCCCTCTGACAGCCCAGGAAGCCTCAGGGAATGTCCACTTGCCAGCATGGAGCAGGACTAAGCTGCAGTCGGACATCCTTAGCGCTGCTGAGGAGACAGGAGAAGCTCCTGACACTACTGCTGTGCTGGCAACTATCAGCCTGGCTGTGGCTAAGCAGAGCTCTCCCTGTGGGAACGTACAGACCACCAGGGGCAGCTCCTGCATTGAGCGTCTGCCCCCTGGTGGTCAGTGTGTGTCATAGTGACCAGTCATTGCCAGTTGTTCTGCTGTTAGGGTCAATTTGCATATTATCCTTTTATTATATAGGACTAGGGGCCTGGTGCACAAAAATTTGTGCACTTGGGAGGTCCCTCAGCCTGGACAGTGCCCTCTTGCAGTCTGGGACCCCTCTGGGGATGTCCACCTGCTGGCGTGCCTGGTCAGCCTGAGTGAGGAGCTGATGGCTGTTTGCAGGCTGGCCAAGCCCCCCAGTGGAATCCCTCACCCCACTGGGGTGTGGCCAGCCTGGGTGATGGGTTGAGGGCCGTTTTCAGGCTACCCACAGCCCCTTCAGGTTTTGGGTCCCTACTGGGGTGCCTGGGCAGCCTGGGTGAGGATCTGAGAGGCGTTTTCAGGCTGCCCACAGCTCCTTCAGGTTTTGGGTCCCTACTAGAGTGCCTGGGCAGCCTGGGTGAGGAGCTGAGGGTCATTTTCAGGCTGCCCACAGTCCCTTCAGGTTTTGGACCCCTACTGGGGTACCTGGCCAGCCTGGGTGAGGGGCTGATGGCTGTTTGCAGGCTGGCCAAACCCCCCAGTGGTGCCCCTCACCCAATTGGGGTGTGGCCAACCTAGGTGATGGACTGAGGGCTGTTTTCAGGCTTTCAGGCTGCCCATAGGTCTCATTGACCCAATGTCCCAGCAAGGCTGGCTGGAAGTAGGTTTTTGAGGTTTATTTATCTTCTATAATTGATACACTGTTCCTTTAAGCCGAGGCCTAGGCAGGTAACGAAACCTCCTGTCTGCTTCAGCTCGTGGCTTCTATAATTGAAAGAATGTTGTCTTAGTAGTCAGGCCAAGGCCTGCTGTCTGCTTCAGCTCAAGTCTTCTATAATTGAGACAATGTTGCAAGTATGTTGCCTGGAGCCGGGAGAATCCCAGCCAGTGGCAGACAGTTTACACCTGGTGCAATGGAAGCCACCTGTTTACTCCAGCTCAGCTCCATGACTGTCGGCCTCCATCTTGGCTGGGTTAATTTGCATACAGCTGCTCTGATTGGCTGGTGGACGTGGCTTAGGCGTCCCGTAGAAATGGTCAATTTCAATATTACTCCTTTATTAGATTAGATAGAGGCCTGTTGCATGGTGGGGGTCAGCTGGTCTGCCCTGAAGGGTGTCCAGGATTAGGGTGGGGTCCTGCTGTGGTGCCTGGCCAGCCTGGGTGAGGGGCTGATGGCTGTTTGCAGGCTGGTCAAGCCTCCCCAGTGGGGACCCTCACCCCATGTGGATGTGGTCAGCCTGAGTGAGGGGCTGATGGCTGTTTTCCAGCTGGTCACGCCCATGGGCTGGAAGCAGGTATCTGGGATTTATTTATCTTCTATAATTGAAACTTTGTAGCCTGGAGCTCAGGGCTGGCCAGGAAAGGCAGGAAGCTTGGCTTCCTCCATCACTGGGGCAATGCAAGCTTCCTGCTCGCTCCAGCTTCGTGACTGCCACCAGTTTTGTGACAGAGTGAGGAAGTGATGGAGGGAGTGATGATTAATTTGCATATTACTCTTTTATTAGATAGGATTACGAAGAGGTTAAGATAACATTATTTAAAATGACAATCAACGCTCAATGTGATACATTATAAAAGACCAGGGGCCATCACATCCTAAACAATCAGATGGACCACTGGTCATCAGATGGGGGAAGAGGGGGAAGGGAGGTGTGGCAATGGGGGTGTGGCAGGGCAGCGCAGGGCAAGGCAGGTGCGGTGAGGTTGTTACCCTCTGGCCTGGGCTGGGTGGAAGCCTAATGACCCTGCTGCTGCCTCGGCAGCTGTGGATCAGGCCTGGAGAGAGAGGCAGGGCCTAATCAGCAGCTGCCATGGCTGCTAGCAAGGCCCAGAGAGAGAGAGAGAGGCAAGGGCAGATCAGCAGTTGCCACGAAGGCTGCAGATCAAGCTCAGAAAGAGGTCCAGAGGCAGAGGAAGGCAGAGGGATTAGGCACAATCAGGCAGGCAAACAGAGGCAGTTAGGAATGATCAGACAGGCAAGCAGATGAGTGGTTAGGAACCAACAGTCCCAGATTGCGAGAAGGATGTCTGACTTCCAGACAGAGATTGGGCCTAAACCAGCAGTTGCACTTCCCCTAAGGGGTCCCTGATTAGAGAGGGTGCAGGATGGGCTGAGGGAACCTCCCCATGTACAAATTTTGTGCACTAGACGTCTAGTGGTATAATGAGGATTTGCTCAATGGAGCTAGTAGTTGAGAGCTAGATGTTTCAGGTAACGAAGAAAGCATGTTTCTCTAATAAATTTCATTATTAAAGTATGATTGGTTGGTTTATTAATATCACTAGAGGCCAGGTGCATGGATTTGCACACTGGTGGGGTCCCTCAGCCTGGCCTGTTCCTTGTTACAATCGGGACCCTTCGGAGGATGTCAGAGAGCCAGTTTTGGCCCGATCCTCACAGGCCAGGCTAAGGGCCTCTAGTATGCATATAAGATATAAGGTCTTTGGTTAATGTCTTCCTGCCCTACCCCTTCACCCCTTCCCTCTGAGATTCACCAGTCTGTTCCATGTTTCCATGCCTGTGGTTTCTGCTCCTGTGTTGAGCGTCTGCCACTTGGTGATTAGTGTGTATCAGAGCTACTGGCCAGTCAGCTGGTTGGCTGGTCAGCTGGTGGCATAGGCTTTTATATATATACTAGGGGCCCAGTGCACAAAAATTTGTGCACTCAGGGGGTCCCTCAGCCCAGCCTGTGCCCTCTCACAGTCTGGGACCCCTCAGGGGATGTCCACCTGCTGGCCTGCCTGGCCAGCCTGGGTGAGGGGCTGATGGCTGTTTGCAGGCTGGCCAAGCCCCCAGTGGGAACCTTCACCCCAGGGGAGTGGGACCAGCCTGAGTGAGGGGCTGAGGGCCATTTTCAGGCTTCCCACAGTCCCTTCAGGGTTCAGGTCCCTATTGGGGTGCCTGGTCAGCCTGGGTGAGGAGTTGAGGGCTGTTTTCAGGCTGCCCACAGCTCCCATTGACCCAACATCCCGGCGATGCTGGCTGAAATCAGGTTTCTGGGGTTTATTTATCTTCTATAATTGAAACTTTGTTGCCTTGAGTGGAAGCCTAGTCAGGCAACGAAGCCTCCTGTTTGGTTCAGCTCCGTGGCTTCTATAATTGAAACATTGTTGCCTTGAGCAGAGGCCCGGCCGGCCTAGGCAGGCAGTTTCAACTCCATCTTTGGTGCAATGGAAGCCTCCTGTTTGCTCTAGCTCTGTGCTGCCAGCTGCCATCTTGGCTGGGTTAATTTGCATACAGCCACTCTGATTGGCTGGTGGGTGTGGGTTAAATGTCTCGGAATGAGGGTCAATTTGCATATTACTCTTTTATTAGATTAGACTAGGGGCCTGGTGCACAAAAATTTGTGCACTCGGGGGTGTCCCTCAGCCTGGCCTGTGCCCTCTTGCAGTCCGGGACCCCTCAGGGGATGTTCACCTGTTGGTGTGCCTGGCCACCCTGGGTGAAGGGCTGATGGCTATTTGCAGGCTGGCCACAGCTCCCATTGATGCAAAATCCCAGTGAGGCTGGCTGGAATCAGGATTCTGGGGTTTATTTATCTTCTATAATTGAAACTTTGTTGCCTTGAGCAGAAGGCCACAGCCAGCTTAGGCAGGCAGTTTCCTCCATCACTGGTGCAATGGAAGCCTCCTGTTTGCTTTAGCTCCATGTCTACTGGCCGCCATCTTGGCTGGGTTAATTTGCATACAGCTGCTCTGATTGGCTGGTGGGCATGGGTTGGCTGGTTAGCGTTGCTTGGGTGTAACGGATTGAGGGTCAATTTGTATATTACTCTTTTATTAGATTAGACTAGAGGCCCAGTACATGAAAATTCATGCACTGGAGGGGGGTCCCTCTGCCTGGCCTGGCCCCTCTCACAGTCAGGAGCCCTCAGGGGTGGGAGGCAACCCTGTGAATAAAAGGAGGGGATGCTCATCACAACCAACAGTCAGACATGCCTCTCACAATGTTGTTGTTGTTGTTGCTGCTGTTGCTCTATGGCATCTTTCTGTACTGGTTCATACTTGCCATGCTGGGGTTGCACCCCAGGTTCATGATGTTTAAGACCTGGCCCTGGGGGTTCTGGCCTCCCATTGCTTGCTGCTATGGAGGGACAGCAGGTCGTGGCCTGCTGGCTTGCATGGTGTTCAGATTCAGCAGGCTGGGCTAGAGCTGAAGGCCAGGCTGGCTGGCCACTTGCTTGGCTGCACGCTCTTTGATGAGAGCTGCTATCAGCTAAGGGTTTGACATGATATGTTGAGCATATGCTGCTGTTGGGGGAGCTGAGAGACTTCAGGGTCCGCAGCAGTTCCTGCAGGGCACCTAAAGAGATGTTCTGAGGTGGCTGCACCTTGGGTCTGCACAGATATCACGGGTCTGGGCATGCCTCACATTGACTGTTGTTGCTGGGGGATGGATGCCGGCTGCCACTGCCGGGGCTCAGAGGGCAAAATAAATAGCCCAGTGACCTGGTTCGGTCACATTCAGGCCCGTGGGGGCCATCTGGCTCTCAGGGGTCACTGTGCCTCAGGGGCATACTGTTATTGGTGCTCACCCAGTACAGATGCTGTTGCTGCTGTGGCTCACGTGCAATCTGCCAGGTGCCTCCACTGCTGCAGGTGGGCCTGGGCGGAGTGGGGCTGGCACCTGATTAGTGGGCTTCCCAGTGCAAACTGTGGTGGAGGGCTAAGTTCTGGCCATGTTGGAGAAGTCGGCTAGTGACATGCTCACAGGCAAGGTCTAGGGCAGAGTCAGGGGCTGTGGTGTTTAGGGTGTGCTGGGATGCAGTGTGGGGGGTCAGGGTGGTGCTGAAAGAGAGGAAGGCAGACTTGGCTGATAGTGGCATCCACTGGTGTTGATAGTGGCATCCGCTGGCGCATTAGCTACCCGTGCTGGCGGCGGTAATGTAGCTTCTGCTGGCTTAGCTTCTGCTTGATGTTGAGGTAGTAGGGAATGGGTAATGTGTTTTCTTGGCAGTATTTGGTAGCAGCAAAGGGCCATGAACTGCTTGCACACTCCGCAACCTCCATTGGTCTTGTGCTGGCAGCCCTTGGTGTGCTACACAACCCATCTCATCTTCCGGTAGGACAGCTGCGGGCACTTGGCTTTGCAGCACTGGTGGGCATGCCTCAGGGACTGGGTGCAGCACTGGTTGGCCTGGCACCGCCACTCCTAGAGGCTCCTGAACTGAGGCTCATCCCTGCCTCTTCTGCTCCTGCTCCCGGCAGCCTCCACTCTGGCTCCTGCTTCCTCCACTCCTACTCCCCTGCCCCCTCTGCTCTGGCTCCTTAGCCTCCTCTGCTCTGGCTCCTGTGGCTGCTTGCTTCCTGCACTCCTCTCCCCTGCCTCCTCTGCTCCAGCTCCCATGGAGGCACACCTCCTTCGCTCTGGAAAAATGGTGAAGTGTGAGTTGCCTGTGTGTTATGATGGCATACTCAGTTCTATCAAACATTGCCTCTGCTCCTTTTATTGCCTTCTTCCCTTGGCATTTTATTAGCACTGACTATACTTAATGCCTTAATGCTATTATAGTTCCTGTTCCTTAAGTAGAGGTAATACTCTCATCCTTTACCTTCTCTTATGCAAAGGAATGAGTTTTAGATTTCTTTCTGAGAAAAAATTTTGAGAAACATAAGGGTTACTGAGAAAATTGTACTCATAAGGAAGTTGTAATACAAATGAGTTTTATTGCCTTCCTCAATTGCTGTCAGTCTCTTTTTCCCTTTTTTTTGGATAGAATCCTATTTTTTGCTTGGGTGTATGACTATTCTATTAAAGGGCTACATTTCCCCAACTCCATTGTAGCTAGGAATGCTATGGAGGTAAGATAGAGTCAATATAAAGCTATGGAGGTAAGATAGAGTCAATACAAATGATATGTAGAGGACTTATTGGAAGTCTTCTCATAAAAAGAGAATATTGTCCTTCTTTCCCCTTTTTCTTGCTGTGACCTGGAAGGTAGATACAAAGGCTGGAGCTTCAGCAGCCATATTAAATCATGAGATGAAGCAACCTCCAGAGGATATCAGGGGAGAGAGAGAACAACATGATTTATTAATGACTCTATGGAGCCACCATTTCCTCCCTGGGTAATTTAAAACATGAGTGAGAAACAAACTTCTATCCTTGGGGATTTTTTGATTATATAAAATATAACATTCTCCTGATAGATGTCACCAAACGGGGGTTGTCAGCACAAAAAGGAGAGGTTAGAGGTATGGAAGCTAAACTTCGGATATTTCACAGCTTAACCAGTCCTGTCAGGTTGTAGCATATTACATCTCTTCTCCTGGAAAATTAGCTCCCCCTGCCAACATGCTTATGAATCTTTAGCTCTATAAACCATAGTCCTGATTATTTTTTCAAAACTTACGGTATCTCCACTTTTCTCAAAGAGTATTGTAAGGTCTCACAACATGAACATGCATTTAGCTTGATTTTGAAATGAGATGTTTCATGGCCTTTAGAATTTAGGAATGGGATTGGAGAAGTTGAGGCATCTTGAACATGATAGTAATGAGACAGAATCAGAAAAAAATGTTTCCCCAAAAAAGAAGAGAATGTTATACTCTAGAAATTTCTCAGTGTTTACAAAGGCCTTCTTCTGGGGTTGGTAGATCACAAATGTTCCCTTCCAGATGAAGCCCAAGAGAGCGTAAATGAGCGGAACTCTTCCATGACTGTGCCTTGGATTTAAGAAAGCAAGCTTTCCTTCTACACTGCACAACAGTGTGTCTAACCATCCCTAATAGCCAAGAAGAGCAATAATAATCACAGTAAATAGTTATATAATGTTTGCTATACATATGCCTGGTCTAAATGCATTATATATATTTACTATATGTAATTATAATCACCTATAATGTAAATTTTCTTATTAACCTAAAATGGACACACAAAGATGTTACAAATATGTTGGATGGAGGAACTAAAATTTGTACCTAGGCAAGAGAGGAGAAATTAAAAAGGAGCAATGTTGTGAGTAGAAGATATATATGGTCTTATACACTAATCCTAAATTTAGGTTTGCTATGTGGCTGAGGGAGATTGAGTAATGTATAGTCTAGATATTTTGTTTTGATTTGTTTCATATTAAAAATTTAAATTCTCTGTTCATTTGTTTATCAATCATTGGAAATTAATATACAAGGAAGAGGATAAGGACTCTTTAAATTTGTTTTTTTTTAATGCCTGTTTTATATTTTAAAATAAGGCTGACCTTGGTAGCAATGAACAGATTAGTTAGGTGTCACATTGCTTATTCCATTTGATAGCTCAGTCCAACCATAGTTTTCCTTCCAAGGACTGAATATAGTTTTACTGATCATCACAATAGGAAGTTAAGTGAACTATCTATTTGCGTGTGCAAACTACATAACTGGACTCATGATAGTAGGAATGATAGGACTCATGATGGGAGTCACACACGGCTGAGTATAATAGAGTTGGCAGGTATGCAAGGGGGCAATGGGTAGAGAAATATTTAATCAGTGATGACATTTGTATTTTCTTGTAAACAAAACCCCAACTAATCTCTTTCTAAGCCCAGGGCAATTATTTGGGTTTTCCTGTTAGTAGTATTTATGTGATCTTTCTTTCCATGTTTAGTCCTGTTACTAATCTTCTTTTCACCATTTGGCAACATTTAAGCTTCCCTGGAAGTAAAAATTCTCTGATAATACTGGTCACTGATGTACAGTGAATTCCCCTCCCACTCTTAAAAACACACGAATTATCGGTCTTCTTCCTCATAAAGAAAAATAATAAAGAGGAATACAAATTATTTACCATTGTACCACCCAGAATATCTCTATTAAATGTATAGACAGATCTATCTGGGTTGACTTTGTGTGGTGCTATCAGGAGGCAGGGCTCTGGGTAATAACCTTTCAAGATTCCTCCCAGGCCTACTGTACAGAAAGAGATACTTTAACAAAATAAGAAAGTATTTGGGTCTCAGATGAGTGGGGAATCCAGGCCTTGCTTGGAGTTTGGTGAAGTATATTGCAGGTTGCTATTGCCCTCTGCTGATCAGAGGGCAGACTTACAAGCAAAGTTCTTGCTTTTCTGGCATGAGACAGATAGGCAATCCTCACCCCTGATGTTAGTCAGGGTCTGGGGTAAAGTACAGATGAACATCCAAAAGCCATTTCTACACTTCTCTGAAAGTTATCAATCAAGCAAGAACATTATCACATAAAAGGTTTTCTAGCAACTTATCTTAAAAAAAAAGATACTTTCATTATTACCTGAGAGTCCATATTGAAGTTAAAATTCTCAGACTTCTTAGAATTCCATGGAGACATGAAGACCGTCAGTCTCAGGCTTAGAATCACTCTTCCCAGCCCATTTGGCACATTCTTCCAGGGACTGCTCCATCATGCTTGCAGACATCAAGCCTCGCGGCTGAGCTCCAACCATATACCTGCAAATAGCTCCCTCCCTACACATGTACTGTGGGCCCAAGCAAATCAGTACCAGTCAGGAGCAAACGCAGGAGAGAGGTCGGTGCAGGTTCTAAAAACGGTCTTGGGACTGTGGGGTTCCAGCTATGCAGAGTATGCTGTAGAAAGCAGTGGGGGTGGAGGGGCTGTGGGTTAACGGAGGGCAAATAGGCTGCATACACTGGTTTGCCTACATCTGTCCAGCTTTTAGCACTGAAAGTCCCCTGACCTTGGAAGTTCTTCAACAGGATGTTACAAGTCCCATTTCTGATTGTGCACCAAATGATTAAAGGAAAAGTGAAATATTCACATGAAAACTTCCTTCCCCCTCTCCTCAAATAAAGGCTGAGATGAACTCTTATTAGAGTCAAATATGGCTTAGATGATCCATCTTCCATATTCATTGTCAGTGGTGCTTCCCCTGATGGCTGATGTTGGCAGCTGTGATTTGCGGTTTGCAATAATGGATGGTACTAAAGTGTGCAATTTAAGTGCATTGTAATCCTAAATGTTAACAATCTGTCTGTGACTTTGTGGATTAACATTGTGGTTTGTATTGAGCTTGTTTTTCACACGGTAAGTATTGTGATCATGTTTTCTGAATTTGTTTTAAAAGTTTAGATCACTAAAATAAGAACAATTACATATTGTTTAATCAGTCCTCCTATTTATTACTAACTGCCACTGTGAACTAGCAAATTGTTTTGTTTAAATAATAACATTTATGTAACAAAAGTAAGTAATGCTTAATAG
Organism: Murina feae; assembly: GCA_004026665.1. Lineage (NCBI taxonomy): Eukaryota > Metazoa > Chordata > Mammalia > Chiroptera > Vespertilionidae > Murina > Murina feae. The sequence goes on from PVJC01006613.1 coordinate 23,353, forward strand.
AATATGATTTCAAGTTAATGCATATTTTCTTTTTCTTTTTCTCTTTTTGTGTGTGGCTGTGCTAAGATGTGCCTTCTCTAGGTTGTTTGCAATACCTCAATGGCTGGCATTGTCTTTGAAGAGGACCCTTTATTTTATTTTATTTTAAATTGATTTTGGGGAGGAAGGGAGAGAGAGAGAGAGAGAGAGAGAGAGAGAGAGAGAGAGAGAGAGAGAGAGAGAGCCATCGATGTGAGAGAGAAACATCAATCAGTTGCCTCCATCATGGGCCTGGAATTGAACCTGGCATTTTTTTGGTGTATGGGCTAACACTCCAACCAACTGAGCCACCAGCCAAGGAACATACTTTCATAGTTTAATGATCAATTAATAATCCCTTGTTCGTCATCATTATTATCACTGTTGCTGTTGTTATTTTGTCCAGTATGGCTGTGTCACTCATCAATTTTCTAAAAAGTTGGTCACTCTAAAGACAAGTCCCATGGGCCCCAGTAGTCCTCGCCTAGTGAGGAGGGATATGGCCTGCTATGAACCAGTGTGGTGTCTAAGGGCTCCCAACACAAGCGTCAGGTCAAATCTCTGATTGAAACCTTTAGAAAAGGGTGGAGGAAAAAAAAAGGAAATCTGTTTATGGACCATTAAAGACAGATACATAATTGAGTTTGGTTTGAAATCTATATAGCTGCCACAGAACCATGTGAGCCTAAAGATTTGTGAGTTTACAAAGGAAATTACTTTGCAAAAAATCATTTGTTTTGGATGATGCTTACATTGAAGAACTCAGTTTTTCAATATCACTGGGAGCAGATGCTAAACTGCAAAAATTAACTAGAGATTGCATTTCAGAAAGCAGTGATATCCTACTTCTCTATTAAGTTTACTGTTAAGTGAACACGGAAAGAGAAGAGCATTCCTTTCATTACCCAAGCAAATGTGTGCACGAGAATGCAAGGCAAAATTTGGTGGGTGAAATTCACTGTTGTGGAAGGAATAATTGGCTTGTAGGTACCAAACATTTTATATCCCACATCTTACACTGGATTGGATCTCGTAGGTTTTAAGCATGTCTTTGCTATTTCTGTTTGGTTTTAGTTTTATTTTAACCTTGTATTGAGGCAACAAAAAGAAGTTCAGACTAATGGCAGCAGGAGAACTTAGGTTCTGAGCCTCACTGATCTTGACACAGTAAAGCGAGAGACCTTTGTGTCCAGGTTTGAGGGATCCTGACCTGCTGCAGGTAACCCCAAAATCACAACAGGGCCTGTGAGACCACAGAGTGAGCCATACATGTCAGTCATGACACTTATCTGGTGTTTCTGGTATGCAGTTTTGTTCATTTACTTTGAAAAGCATTGCTGAATCTTTAATAAAGTCTCCTGAAAATTACCCAACTAATTCCAGCTGGACTGGACGTGAGCACAGGGTGGAAAGGAATCAGCGCTCCCCTGTCACCAGCAGTAGTAAATGGTGGGATAGCCAAAGTGAAGGTCAATCTTGTGCACAATGTTTTAGGTTCCAAGGCCCTTCCTTCTACCCAGGTGAAGATTTGCCCTATATTCTCAGTCTCAGAGGAGTGGGTTGTTATTTTTATGAAGAGAGACAATGGTTTCATTCCACATAGATCACCCAGGATAAACCTTCTAAAATTTTTTAAAAATTTCCAGTAACAGTTTACATTAATACTACTTTACATTATTTTTGGGTGCATAGCATAGTGTTTAGACAATCATATACCTTACAAAGTGGTTCCCTTGATATTTCCAGTATTCTCCTGGCACCTACATAGTTATTACAATATTATTGACCGTATTCCCTATATTTCCTATGCTCTAATTTACATCTCCATGACTACTTTATGACCAGAAACTTATACTTCTTAACCTTTTCATTTTTTTTAACCCAGCCTCCAAACCCTCATTTCTCTGACAATGATCGGTCTGTTCTCTGTATCTATAAGTCTGTTTCTGTTCTGTTTGTTTACTTATACAACATTGTTCTTTAGATTCCACTTATAAGTTATAAACTAAGTCAGGTTTTCCTTGATGGTACTCTCACTTTTCTGGTAGTTTCTATGCAACCCACTACTGCATCCCATCCAGGCATCTTATAGGCAGTAGTTATACTCTGTACCTTTTTTTGCCTTCTCTCCATCATTACAAAGGAGGATTCTCCTGCTCTAATAGGGATTGTGTGCTAGATATCATAACTTACACTATTCAGGCCCTTCTAAAGGAGGCTTGTAATAGCTAATGTTAAATGTCACCTTAGTTGGACCACAATGTCCAGATATTTCATCAAACATTATTCTGGAAGTTTCTGTGATGTGTTTTTGTTGTTGTTGTTTGTTTTTAGATGAGATGAACATTTAAATTGATGGACTTTGGATTGTTTTTCATAATGTGGATGGGCTTCATCCAATCAGTTAAAGGTTTTATAGAGCAAAAATTGACTTCCCCTAAGCAAAAAGGAATTCTGCCAACAGTTAGCCTTTAGACTTTAACCACAGCATTGGCTAGTCCCTGGTTCTCCAGCCTGCTGGTCTACCATACAGATTTTGGAATTGCCAATCTCTAAACACACACACACACACACACACACACACACACAATCTATTGGTTCTGTTTATATGGAGACCCCAAACTAATATAAATCAGTCACTAATTAAGAAAGCTCAAATAATTATAAGGCATTGACAAGGAATCTATGGAACAGCATACATTTGGTGAACCTTCAAACTGAACATTTAAATGGTATATGCTCCACCTATATGCAGGACTGGACCTCTACAATAATTGAAGATACAACCTCTCTAAGCTGGGAAGAAAGTATGAATTTCCCTCTACCTCCACTTGGTCCCTGGCAGTAAGGCTTAGAATCCTGAAAGCAACTATTTTCTGAAGGCTAGAATTTATAGACCACCTGCTGTCACACTCAATCAAAGTGGGTCTCCACTGGGGGGCTTAACCAGCCTGCAAACAGCCATCAGGCCCTCACCCAGACTGGCCAGGCATGGCAGCAGGTGGACATCCCCCAAGAGGTCCCAGACTGTGAGAGGGCACAGGCGGGGCTGAGGGACGCCCTGGAGTGCACACATTTTTGTGTACCAGGCCTCTAGTGTTATAAATAAACAGCAGAGTGAGAATTCAAACTTGCATTTCTCTGATTTCTAAGCTTATATATTTCCCATTCCTTCAGACTTGCAAAAGCATCCTCTAAACTAATAAAAGAGAAACATGTAAATTTGTGTCACTCCGCTACACTCACCAGCCAATGAGATGACTATGCAAATTAACCCAACAAAGATGGCGGTTCATTTGCATATGTAGGCACCAAGTGGCCTGGGTCCCGGGAATATCATTGGCACCCAGGTCACTCCGAGGTAGGCCCATGTGAGCCCTGAGCTGGTGATTGAAGGGAGCTAGGGTCTCCTGCCCAGGCCTAAAGCCTGGGCCAGAGGCTTTAGGCCTGGGCAGGGGGCAAGTCAGTGGTCAGTGTGAACTACAGAGAAAACACCTTTTCTGACCACTCATTGGCTAAGCTCCCTGTATGCCACTGGTAATTTTCTTAGTAACTTGGGTAATAAGAATTCTTAAAGGTGATCTAGGGTTTTCCCAGCACACTCCTGGAGAAAAAAAAAAACAAAGGTCTGCTACTGGAGGGCTAAGAAATGTCATATCCTGCTCTAGCTGGTTTGGCTCAGTGCATAATGCCTCAGCTTGCCTATTGCAGGGTCTGGGTTCAATTCTGACTGAGAGCATGTACCTAGGTTGCAGGCTCCTCCCTGGCCGGGGCCCAGGTCAGGGCTCATGCAGGAGGCAACCAATCAAAATATTCTTCTCACTTTCATGTTTCTCTCTGACTTTCCCTTTCTCTTCCACATTCTCTAAAAATAAACGGAAACATATCCTCAGGTGAGGATTAAAAAAAAAAGAGAGAAAGAAATGTCATATCCTATGAAAGACACATCTTGAAAATGTCTAAAGAAAGTTGTCATTTCTTTATGGTGAAGGGACTGGAGTCCGTGTTGTTGAAAGCATCTTGGTGGCTGCATTGACTGGCAGTGGCTGCAGCAGTGGGTGATGGGGCTGGTGCCTTCCCCTGATCAGCTGGGTCACCTCCCACAAAGGAAAGCCAGATTGCAGCTTAGGCCCACTCAAGGGGAGCAGGGAGTAGGCCTAAGCCATCAGTAGGACATCCCCTGAGGGCTCCCAGAATGTGAGAGGGTGCAGGCTGGGCTGAGGGACCCCCCTCCAGTTCATGAATTTCATGCACCGGGCCCCTGGTACTCATATAATACTAGTAAAATAATTTCTACCTGCAGTAAGGTTTGCTTTTTTGTGTGTGGTTTTTTTTTATTTGTTTGTTTGTTACTGATATGGATACCTTTTGTCACTAGAAATTTTGAGAAAAATGTGTTTTCTTCTGTACTGGTATCTTTACTTGTACCACTATAGTATAAAACCAAAAATGTCATCCCCTAGCCCAGGAAATCAAGCCTTCAGACATGATTTAAAAGTTAGTTCACTGGGCCCTGGTCAGTGTAGCTCAGTTTGTTGAGCATCGTCCCATGCACTGAAAGGTCGCCAGTTTCATTCCTGTTCAGGCCACATGGCCAGCCATTTGCAGGCTCTATCCCAGGTAAGGGTACATGCTGGAGGCAACCTATAAATGCTTCTCTCTCTCCCTTTATCCCTTCCTCTCTTTCAAAAAAAAAAAACACACACACACACACAATAAAACATTTTTCTAAGTTAGTTCATTGGGAAATAAAATACATTTGTTTGCATTTGTATCATTATTGTGTAATGACAACAAACTATACATATCTGAAAATTTTGAAAGACAAGACTTTGTAAATGTCTTTTTCCACCTCATTTATTCTATCTGGTTTTCCATTGATTCAACATTTATAGGAAATCTGCTTTGAATTAGGCTCTGTGGTCTCTTTGAGTGGGGCTTGCATCTGTTGAAAGTATACAAATTGAAATGATTCTTTGCAGTCCTGTCCTTTGAGAGACAGATCAGGGCCCCATTTGGTACAGATCTAGATCTTTAAAAAAACAATTCTAGGTTATTTCTTGCTTTATTTGCTTCTTTTAAGGTCATATTCTCTCTCTCTCTCTCTCTCTCTCTCTCTCTCTCTCTCTCTCTCTCTCTCTCCCTCCCTCCCTCCCTCCCTCCCTCCCTCCATCAGTCAACATCTGTCATCTATCAAGCATCCGTCTATTCATCCATCTCTATATTTGTAATAGAATAAGATGTTTACTTGACCAGGGACAAGTTTTCCGTGGTGTTGGCACTGTGCACTGATGGGGTTTTGTTTTGCAGTGCAGGGCAAGGTGTATAATTTTAGTGAAATAGCCAGCTTGAGATCTCTCTCAAGAGAACAGTCAGTACATAGATTGTTCCTGCATGTCCCTAAGAAACTTGCCATGAGTGTAGACATGCTCTTGCCCTGCTTCATGCCTGTGTTCTCCGCAAGGCATGTCCTGAGCACAGGGACTGTCTGTGCTCAGTGTGTGGAGATGGAGACACCATCTCCGGCTTCACGCTTCGGGAGTTCTGTGATCCTGTGACCAGCTGCTGTAATGCGAAGGTCCTGTAACTGACCTCGTTAATGCTCCTGTGATGCATAGTTGGCAGACTAGCTCTTCATGATATCACTTCTCCAACTCTGAAGAAAAGGCAGGTTGGGATTGGAATATGCAGAGCAAATCACACATTTCTTGTCTACAAAGATTTATGTAAATGAATTCTTCTGCTGGATCTGATTACATGAAAATAGCTATGCTTGTGGTTTTGATATAAATATTTATTGGTGTGCTTAGGAAGAAAAATAATTTACCAAGGAGACTTTTTGTTCACAGGTTGAGAGAAATGAGGTTTTGATTTTATTGTTTGAATTCTGTATACAAACAACTGTACGAAGAGCAAGGTGTCTGTGCTTCTACTGATGTTTTATTATTTTTTAATATGAAAGTGATGGCTTCAAAGCAAGTAGAATTAATCCTTAATGTTGAGATTTTTAAAGCATAAAAGTATCATTTATATCACCAAAATTATTATTCTATTGCTCCACACAGTAATTATGATGTCCCTTCTTTAACAAGAGCATAAACAGTAGCTCTGAAAGATGAATCAATTTGTCATTGTAAAATGTGACACAGCTGGAACACAAACCCAGATTTTTCAGCTCTTTCAGCCCACACTTTTGTCAGGTTCTGCTTTCCAGAATCCCCGATGATAAATAATAAATGGTTGTTTTATTGCTCTGAAGACTCTGTGAATCCAAGATGCTTGAGGAATACAGTGTGCTCTCCTGAAACCCTGAGCCGCAACTCACAACCAAATAAACTTTTATTGCCTATCCCCTCCTTGCCAAGAACTAGCCCTTCTGTTACTTATATGCACTCTGAGACCAATCTGATCATCTCGATTTCACAATAAATAGGAAGCTGAGGATTCATGATTTTCTGAAATTGATCAAAAGCCACATTGTTGTTAAAAAATGGAGATATAAGAAATCAAACACAAGTCTTATTTTAAAGGTTATGGTCTTTTCACCTGAGGATGATATAGAGAAGGGACCATGTCTTGGATCATTAACCAATGTGTTTCTCTCCTATTCCCCCACCTAGTCTAGTTGGTCTACCTCCTTGGACCACAGTATACTCACAGCCCAGGCAGTGAAGGCAGCCTGAGTTTATTGACACCAAGGTAGAGCAGTTGGAAAAGCAAACCAAAGAGAAATAAGCATATCCATGCTCATTTTCTAAGTTTCATAACAGATCTTTCAAACACAAGACAAAGAATATATGGAGAGAAGGGCTTTTTGAGTTATGAGAGCTTAGCTCTTTCAGCTGAGATCCTGACCTAAGTAGTAGGCAGAAATGATGCTATAAGACCCTTCAGACTAGAAGTCTGGCTCCTATCATGCTCTACCTCCTTTTTTTTTTTTTTTTTTTGTCACACCAAGCCCTGGAAGGATATGGGGCAATAGGAGCCCTCCTGGTACCCCAAGTGGAAGATGCTGGTTCATGGTTTCTTACCAAGGAGAGTTAACAAGAGTCCAGAAATCCTCTGTTCTTCCCTCACAGACCACCATGACACTAGAGAATGAGTAGAGGGCAGACACTTTGAGCTAATCTTTTAGTCTCCCAACACTCCTGGGGATATTGGAAGTAGTCAAATGTTTTCTCTAAGTAGCATGATCGGATCTTGAGGGCCAAGAATCTGAAAGGTCTCTTAGTATATGACATGCTATGAGTTATATTTGACTAGTGACTACATGGAGAAGGGTACTGTTTAGCAGACACTAATTGGGACAGAACTCCCCCTCCCGGGTCAGGTACTTGTCCCTGATGCCCCAATGCTAGATCAGTGCTGTGTAATTTACATACTATGCCAGTTATGTGTGTGTGCATAATGGAGAGCAAGTCTAAATTAGTGGAGTTTATCCTAAATAGACAAGATGAACATTTTCTGGCTTTTTATTGTCAGGTAGAATGAGACCTTGTAAACATGTGAATTTACTCTTTATTCCCACTTCACCCATTTACTTCGAAAGGGTTAATTATTTTAAAATTGTTTTAAACTTTAAGTGTAAGGAGAATCATTCTCCTAAAAATAAAAAAGGAAACTAAAATAGAATTTGCACATTGATGAACCATGTGGAAGAGTCTCATCCATTCCCATGTCATTATTCATTTTCATACTGGTGACTTCCAAGTCTTACTGTCAGGTTCCTCTCTCCTCTACATCTCCACCAAATCAACACATGCAGGGAGATGAGGGCTGGAGTGGAACTTACTACCTTGTTAAGTGAATGAAGGAATGCATGAATATTAAATTTGTTTTTCCAAGAAATCTTCAAGATGGTCTATCCACAGGCAATTTAGTTTCTGAAATTTTGATTGGTTTTCCATCACTTTGCAAATAGAATAGGGATACCCATTGCTCCTTTATGGGTTTCTGAATGAGGGACTGTTCAAAGCTATTTGCTATCAACCAGTGATCAGGTAGAGAAAAGAAAATTTATGGCCATGAAAATTCTCCTCTGTGAAGGTCAACAAGTCTCAACAAAGAAGAAGATGAAGTTCTATAGAACAGGAACATGAACAAGGCTGAGGTAAATTTTGGGTTATTTCAGACAGATCATGACCCACATTCTCCAGACACATCTGCCCTCCAGTAGGGCATTTGCTGGTTTGGCATCACCAGGAGAGGCCATTCTTAAGTACTTTGGGGGAGGATTGCCTCTAAGGTCTTATTCCTAACACTTTTTAGAAAGCTCAGAACTGTGGTTCCTCCTGTGCCCCTGTCTTCTAAGGCCTGAGGTGGCCCTGGGAGATGGCTTAGATTTCTGCCTTTTGCTTTGGCTGAAGAAATGATAATGTATTTGGTCACCATAGTTATGTGATAGCTGCGCAGCTCTGCCAGGGCCTGCACACACTGGTTATATGCTGTCAAGAGTGGGCCATTCCCAGAGGATAGGACATGGTCCCTCAGTGAAGGAGCTGACTGGATGGCTTCTATGAAGGCTTTATGAGAAGGTGGCATGTAGTCCCTCATGTTGAGCAGAAAGTCACCTGAAAGAAAAAATCCAGACCAATGTCAAAGCTTCACATGGAAAGGGAAGAGAGCCAGTCTGCTTTTCCAGATATCAATGCAGCAAAAAGTGCTGATATTATCCTAACTGTCCAATCTACTTTGCTGGCTCTTTTGCTAGAAGACTTCAAACACACAAATGCACATTCCTAACTATTGGTATGTGATGGGGAAGGGAAAATGAAGTATGCACAGCTCAGATAACTGAATTGGAACTACCTCTATTAGCCAGTGTATAAACTTTTATCATATACCAAATGAGGGCAAAGTATATTGTTAATCATTCTGAGAAGATATTTACGAATGTGAGCATAAACTCTTACACTAAGTAGCTAGATAATCTACTGAATTTTATTTCTCAAATGCTTTGTTTTGGAGAGAGTGCTAAGGAAGAAGAAAGTAATCTAATCTAATAAAAGAGTAATATTGAAATTGACCATTTCTCCAGAATGCCTAAGCCACACCCACCAGCCAATCAGAGCAGCTATATGCAAATTAACCCAGCCAAGATGGAGGTCGGCAGTCATGGAGGTAGAGTAAACAGGAGGCTTCCGTTGCACCAGGAGTAAACTGTCTGCCTAGGCTGGCTAGGCCTCTCTCTGCTCACGGCAACATAGTTGCAATTATAGAAGCCATGGAGCTGAACCAAACGGGAGGTTTCCATTGCATCAGCAATGGAGGAAACTGCCTGCCTAGGCCAGCTGGGTGTCTACTAAGGCAACATTCTTTCAATTATGGAAGCCACGGAGCTGAAGCCAACAGGAAGCTTCGTTACCTGTCTAGGCCTGGGCTTAAAGCAACAGTGTATCCATTATAGAAGATAAATAAACCCCAGAAACCTGCTTCCAGCCAGCCTTGCTGGGACTTTGGATCAATGGGAGCTGTGGGCAGCCTGGGCAGCCTGAAAATAGGCCTCAGCCCCGCACCCAGGCTGCTCAGGCACCCCAGTAGAAACTCGAACCCTGAAGGGACTGTGGGCAGCCTGAAAACGGCCTCAACCCTGCATCCAGGCTGCCCAGGCACCCCAGTAGGGACTTGAACCCTGAAGGGACTGTGGGCAGCCTGAAAAAAGCCCTCAGCCCCTCACCCAGGCTGGCCACACCCCAATGGGGTGAGGATCCACACGGGGGGGCTTGGCCAGCCTGCAAACAACCATCAGCCCCTCACCCAGGCTGGCCAGGCATGCCAGCAGGTGGACATTCCCCGAGGGGTCCCAGTCTGTGAGAGGACACAGGCCAGGCTGAGGGACCTCTCAAGTGCACAAATTTTTGTGCATTGGCCCCTAGTAGGGTTTATAAGAGCAAAAATATAAAGAATGAGCAACTGTTTTAATAACAACCACTTGAAGTCAAATTGTTTAAAATCTAATCAATTGATGTTAATAGGAAACGTAGACAGATAATTTATAGGAAACCCATTCTGTGTATAATATTATACATGGTATGACACCTACTAATATCACCAAGTCAAAATCCATGCAAAGCTATAGTTCTAGAGAACTGACTTCTGCAGATGAGACTGGACCCTCTGACACCAAGTTCTAGTCTTAGTTTTTCTAATTCAACTTGAAAACTCTGTACTATGAAGTGGTTTTGGCAGCTATTAAACATTTGGCTCAAGACTGACAGGTAAGGAAATGAGCAATTTCAAATTTCTAAAATGGTTGGCCCTTCCCTCTTCTGGTCTAAATAGAATTGGCTTGAGGTTGCACCATTTTCATGGGGACGGGCTTTCACGGGGTAGCTTAGAGCCATCATCAGCAACACCCAGACTTATCAACGAAATGCCAGACCCTTCAAACTCCAGAACTCTTCTTCATTTTAGAGCAAGAAAGCCATTGCCTAAAGATCCAAACAAAACTGCAGTGAACAGCTGGAAATATAGCAATGTTTTAAGATTTGGAAATGAAACCCAATTTCCTGCTGAGACCTGATATTAATTGACTTGACACAATAACATGTGGTAGGCACAGAGTTTTCCAGTTAATTTGGAAAAGCATAGACTTCGTGACATTTTAAGTTATATTTGGTTTTATCAATTTGTAAAAACACCTCTTTCTTCTCCCTGTTAAGAAAGAAAAAAAAAAGAAAAATATCTGGCTTACCACTTTCCTTGCTATGGCGAATGCCTAAGAACTCATCAAAGGCATGAAGCACTGTGCTCTGAGCTGCACTCCCTCCGGAGTATTTCAGAGGCTCTGTGGAGACTCCTTCATATATCAATCCCGCAGGCATTGCTGGGTTATCTTTCCATCTAAGCAAGAGTAAAAGCCAAAAAGAAGTAGGTGCTTAGAGTTAAGAGTATATTTTTCTGATATAGAACCAGAGAGTGAGCAATAAAGCAAACATGATTTGAATTGCAACTTTAGGGCAAAAGACTGGATATCTTTGTAAGACACGTACTTAAGCATCATCTTGACCCCAATTTCATAACAGGACATAGAATGCAGCCCTTCTCTCCCCTCATTTAAAGGAATTTTACAGTGAAGAATAGAGAATGCCCACCTGGTGTGGTTCAGTGGTTGAGCATCAACCTATGAACCAGATCACAGTCAGATTCCCAGTCAGATCACATGCCCAGGTTGCAGGCTTGATGTCTAGTGTAGGATGTGCAGGAGGCAGCTGATCAATGATTCTCTCTCATCATTGATATTTTATCTCTCTCTCCCTCTCCCTTCCTCTCTGAAATCAATAAAATTATTTTTTTAAAAAAGAATAGAGAAGAATCTCTCATCTAGTCATAAAGATGACATCAGTGCTTATCAACAGGAACAAACTAGGGGCTCCAGAACAATCTTTACTTCCTCTGATAAAATAGTCTTGATGACTTGAAAATTCCACCAATAGAGATTTGAAAATACACACACACACACACACACATGCATTCTCACACATAAATACATGCACACACATATCTTTGCCCTTCCTTAAAACAGTTGTAACAGTTGTCACATTAAACTATCAGCTCTCTAAAGCTACCTGACTTTATGGAATACCTTTATCAAACGCTCTGTTGATGACATGTATGTATACTAAGGGTATGACTAAAAGAACCCAGTACAAGCCTGCAGAGTTCCAGAAGCCAAGTTCAAGGACATGTGGAAGGACTGGAAGAGAGGCTCTTAGTCGTGCTCCCGTTAAGTGGGTTTCTCTCCCCTCTCCTGTCTTTTCTTCTCTCCTTTCTTCCCTTCAGTCTCCCTAATTCCATTTATCTTTTTGTCTCTGGACACTCTTCTTTCTACCTCCAACTATTATACTCATTTCCATCTGCTTTTCTACAAAATCTTAAATAGTCACAGAGTGTAGGTGGGTGGCTCCATAATGAGACAAAAACAATAGCACCAAGAACACATATAGTTGTACTCTCAATGCTTTACAGTTTATAAAGCACATCCATTTTTTCGTTTGACCTCTTATGAGTAGATCAAGGCAGGTATTTTTACCTGCCATTTTGCAGATAAAGAAATAAAGACTCTAAGCAGTTAATTCTCCAGGGTGACATTGCTGGGGAACAGGAGAACCAGAACTTCAATCCCAAACTTGTAATTTGCTATTCTCATGTTCTCAGAAGCTGCACATGTGAGCTTCTATTTTTTGTAAGAAACAGAATCTTTTTCTCTTATTACCGGAAACAACTACCTTCCCAGCTGTTAGCAGTTTAAATAACAGGCTTAAGTGATGTCTCACCGTCTTCCCGTAATTCTAAGAGGCATTGTGCTTGAGAGAAGGGAAACACATCTCACACACACGAAAGCTATAGACAGGCCGCGCAGCTTGCTGTTCATGACCTTTTTTACATATTTCTCTGAGGCAGGAAATGCTACAAGAAGCTGGATTGTTTTCTTTTGGGATTGTTTTTGGTTGGTTGTCCTGTGGTTTTCACTGGAGGAATATCAATCAGAGTGGCCTTTGCAGGTGGGGCACTATCCCTCTTGGAAGGAATGGAGCACAGAAAGCAGTCGGGGAGACAAGCAGGAAAAGCAAAGGAAGACGTCTGAGTGTAAGATTGCAACGTGCTGTGCCTGTTAGGAAAGAGGGCTCTGTTTTAGGCAGATACAGAATTTAATCTCAGCTGTGACGCTTATTAACTGTGAGCCTTGGCTTAGTTCAATCCTCTCTGAGCCTCCACTTCCTCCTCCACATACCACATGCACGCACCTTACTGGATTTTTGCGAGAACTAATTAAAATAACACTTGCTCAATGCCTGGAATACATTATTAAGGATTCTATAAATATCAGCCATTTTAGAATGTGATTCAGAGTGAGTTGGGATCCCTGTTCTCCCTTTCATTATTCTATTATTTTGTACCAACCCTCTGAGTGTTCGTGCTCCTGCTTCCTAAAGCTGCTGGAAGAAAGGAATGGGTTTCAGAGAGGTTTCACAGCTCGTCAGGGTTCAGAACACTGGTCGGATAAAATTGCTAAACGACATTCTCTGTGGAAGAAATATGGAAGGTGACCGTACTCTGCAGTAAGTGGACCAACTACCATGACCAGCCTGTTCAGGTTACCTTTGTATTCCCATCGATGACCTTGCTTAGGTGTTTTGCTCTCCTTCCTCCTTCACTAGTTCCTTCCCATCATGACAACTCCCAAGTGTGAGGCTGTCTCAGGGCTCAGTCCTTGGGTTTCTCACTACTCTCACTTCCCAGGGAATCTTTCCTAGTCTCATAGATTTAAAAACCTATTCTCCAGATCTTAGCTATGGTAAATTGTGCTGCTATGAACAGAGGGATGCATATATCCTTTCTGATTGGCATTTCTGGTTTCTTAGGATATATTCCCAGAAGTGGGATCACAGGGTCAAAAGGGAGATCCATGTTTAATATTTTGAGGAAACTCCATACTGTTCCCCACAGTGGCTGCACCAGTCTGCATTCCCACCAGCAGTGCAGGAGGGTTCCTTTTTCTCTGCATCCTCTCCAGCATTTGTCATTTGTTGATTTGTTGATGATAGCCATTCTGGCAGGTGTGAGATGATACCGCATTGTTGTTTTGATTTGCATTTCTTGGATGATTAGTGACTTTGAGCATGTTTTCATATGTCTTTCTGCCAGCCTAAGTGCCCATCAGCAGATGAATGGATTAGAAAACTGTGGTACATCTACACAATGGCATACTATGCGGCTGTAAAAAAGGAATTCTTACCATTTGCAGCAGCATGGATGGAACTGGAGAGCATTATGCTAAGTGAAATAAGCCAGTCAATGAAAGAAAAATACCACATGATCTCACTTATTCATGGATAATAAAGAGCATTATAAAATTATAAACATAAACAAATACAGAGACAGAATATCTTTGAACAGATTGTCATCCTACAGCTGGAAGGCTGGGGATGGTTGGGGGGGGGATTAAGAGATCAACTGAAAGACTTGCATGCATGCATAGGAGCATAATCAATGGACACAAGAAACTGGGGGGTAGGAGAGGAGGGGGGGAGGCAAGGGGAAAAAAATGGAGATCTATCTATCACTTGTTATAATACTTTAAGCAATAAAAAAAAAACCTATTCTCGCTGTTTACAAATTTGCATCTGCACCTGAACCTCTCCCTCATATTTCAGATTCATATACTACCTGAATGCATGCTAGACATCTCCACAGGAACAAAACATGTTCTAACTGACCTCCTGATTGCCCACCCTTTTGCCAAACTTGTCCTGCCTACAGTCTTCCCTGTCAGAAAAACTGGCAGTGACATCTTTTCAGCAGGGAATCTTCTTTGAACCCCTTCTCTCCCATTCCATGTGCACTCCAATAGCAAGGCCTGTCAACTCTACCTTCAATCTGCGTCCAGACCTGGCCATTCTCATTGCCTCTACTGTTACCACCCTAGTTAAAGGGTGTTACCACCCTGAATTGTAGTGAATGCTTTTAACTCTTTCCTGGCTTCCATTCTTGAGTTGAAATAATCTATTTTCTACTTAGAAGATAGAGTGATGATTTGAAATTTAAGACAATTCATGTCATTCCTCCCAAACTTGCCAGTGTTGCCCATCTCACTCAGAAAAGAAGCCAACGGGCCCCGCGGGACCTGGTCTTTCACAGCATGGGTCTCTTTCTCATTCTCCCCAATATTTACTCCGTTCAAGCACTGCTGGCTTCCTTGCAGCTGCTCCTTTATGACAAACACGCTCTCACTTCAGAGTCATTGTTCTTGTTTTTGTTTTTGTCCTTTTACCTGCCACAAGTATCTAGGTGGCTGACTCCTTACTTCTTTCCGGTACCCGCTTAAATATCATGTAGAAGTGCGGCATTCCTAGATCGCAATAAATAAATAAAAACTTTGGCCACCACAATTCATGATGCCTTCTATCTTCACATTTTCTCATATCGCTTATTGTTGTATCATATCTTGTATGATATTTGATGTTATCATATTTACTGCTCCATCTGCCTCCCATCATTAAAATGGATGTTAGTTCCACAAAAAGATGAAGTTGCTGTTTTGTTTTATTGCTTCATGGCTAACACCTAGAACTGTGCCTGGAAGATGAATCAGTGAATAAAACACAGCATTTTATAATTATGTGTTATATCTAGAACATGTGTACCCAAGTATATTTCTTAAAAAGAGCCATCAAATGCTCAAGTGGCGAAGACATCACTCTCCTTTTTGTGTCCCAACCTGAAGATACTTTGGAGCCACATAGAATACCAGACGAGAAAATACCTGTGTGAAAGTCAAAAAAGTAAGAGAAAGGCATCTACGTCTAAAACCCACATATTCTCTGAATGTGGTGACAGCAGTCTGAGGAAGGAAAATTGAGTTCTTGGGAAGAATCCACGGATTGCTCCCATGCATTCTCAGGCCCAAACTGCTACTTGTGAAGGAAAGGAATTATTTTTCTTTCAAATCTCTGTAGGCAAGATTATTTTTAGTCTTCTTGTAGCATATTTCTAGGAAACCCAGCAGAAGCAGACATTTAAAAGGAAAATAAAATGAGATGACATTATTTTTCCACAGGGGCTATTAACCTCCTGAGAAATTTAATATGAATAGGAAATAAAGATAAAATGTTTCATCTGTGGATGGAATCTTTCAACTCTTTTAAATAAAAATGCTTTAAAAAGTCAGCAAATGTAATAAATCAAACAAAGGACAAATCAAGAACACAGGAGCAGGATTAAATTTTTTCAGGACAAGCCTATTGGGAATTATCTACAATCCAGATGTTCTTGGTCATCTGCACTTATCAATGTACTTAGGATTTGCTACTGGTCACTTAGTTTAGCTATACGGAAATATTTTTGAGGATCAGAAACAGAGGGGAGACACTGATAAAATGTATCATTGACCCAGAAATTATTTTAATGAAAACAAAGTTACCTTCTGGTGCCTATTTAATCATGATAAGTAGAATATATATATATATATATATATATATATATATATATATATATATATATATTCTCCAAGATTCCCATTCTAATTCCCAGAACTGTTAATATTATGAGATTTAAAGCCTATAAATATGATATATTATATTACAAAGGGACTTTGCAGATGTAATTAAGGTTACTAATCAGTTGATCTTAATATAGGGAGTAATTCTAGATTATCTAGGTGAGCTGAATCCAATCAATAAGTTCTTAAAAGCAGAGAGTTTTCTCTGACTAGTGACAAAAAGGAGAAGTCAGAGAGATCTGAAGTACTAGAAGGATAGGAAGTGACATTGCTGAGACAGAGGAGACCATGTGATAAAGAATGCATGGTCTCTGGAAGCTGAGAGCAGATCCTCTCTAACAGTCAGCAAGGGAACAAATACCTCAGTTTCAAAACCACAAAGAATTAGATGCTACCTAAAATGTGAGTGAATTCTTCCCCAGATTCTCAAGATAAGAACTCAGCCCAGCAGATACCCTGACTTGGCCTTTTGAGACCCTAAGCAGAGAACCAAGTTGAGCTCACTCTGACTTCTGGTCTATGAAATGTGAGGTAAGTAATGTGTGTACTTCCAAGTTGCTAAATTTGTGGTAATTTGTTATTTAAAAGGAAAATTGATACAAACTTAGAGAACAAAGTAAACATAAATAGATTTTTCAGAAATAGGTGCTTCTTAAATTCCAGTCTATTTTAAAACATTTTTAAATGGCCCTTTTTTCTTTTGTCAAATCCTCCCAAGGCATATCTACATGTTTTGCTTAATATTTGTTGCTAGAATTTTTTCTCTACAATCAGATATTTTCTTGACCCTGACTACATGAAAAACATGCAGAGAGTAAGAAGAATTCTATATGATATGCTCTTTGGAGAGTAGTATTTCAGGAGTGAAAGTCTAAATTCTGAGAAATACTCCCAATTCCATATCTGTCACTCTTTTTCTCCCTTCCCCCCCGCCCCCCAATAAATCAGGTATTTGTTACTCTCAAGTTATTCTATAGAAACCTTCCTGTTTTTATTCACTAGAGTGAGAATAAATGAGAAATCCCCCACCCAGGCAGCCCTCCTTTAGAGAGGGAGGGCACTTTCTTACATTCCAGACCTACCCAATCTATAGAAAGTACTTAGTACATGTTGTCAATCTGCTCTTGCACCAATGCATTATATCACTAAATCAAGAAATTTATTGATTTGGGTATTTGGCATGTTTCTTGTTATATCCAAGCAGTTTCAGATTCTCTCAATAGCCCTTCAGACATCTCCTAGTTATTCATATGACACACTAGATAATATTGACTTCACGTATTTTACCACATCCATCCAGTACTGCCACCTTTCACTTTTCACCATTAAGCACACACACACATATAAACAAACTCAGTTTTTTAAAGTGAATAGGAAAACATTCTCATTAAAACATGTCAATGTATGACTAGTGTATTTTAAAAAAAATAACTGCATCTAAGAGTAGAGATCTATTTTTGGAGAGATTATAGGTCATGCGACAAAAAAAAGAGTACACAGACATATGAGAAAATGGCTTGGTGTAGCCATCCTAGGAATGTTGTAAGAAAACTTTCAAGTTACTGTCTATACCTCCATCTGTTTGAATAACAAGGGGAGGGAACAAATGTAAGTGAGTGAACTTTGTGTGTGGCATATTGGGCTTTTTTTCCCCTTTCTGTCATCAAGGTGCAGTTCTAAGGAAGTAAATACAAATGAATCTAGTATGAGAGCAGAAGGACAATTACTCTAAACTTAGATATTCAAACTTTAATTTGCCATGCAGATGGCACCCCTCTTCTTTTATCCAAGAGTGGATCTAGGGGACTACCTTGCTAACAATGGTTATTTGGTGTGTTTCTTACTCTAGGAAGCTTATGTCAGTTTCCACCCCCATACATTTGGAAAATGCTACCGAGACCTCCTGCAGGAAAACAGCTGAACTATACTTACCCAGAGAGAAAGATCCGGATGACTGCATAAAATATGTCTGGATCTACATTATCTGGAGGAGCAATCAAAATGTGAACTTTATTACAGGCGAAAAAAGCAATTGGTTACATGTGCACGGGCCCTGCTGAGCTCCTGGGGTGCTTCTCTATCTGATCTGCACGGAAACCTGGAATGAAGCTACAAGCAAGAGGTGGATGGAATGTTCTCTTCGGTAATTGTCCTCGTTGGCGGTTGCAGAACTTTTAAACTATTCCAAATGCTGCCCTTTTCTATTTGTGGTACTTCCCCTTTCTCTACTGAACAACAACAAACAGAGAGATCAAGGCCACCTTTTTAAAAATTAATAATCTAAACCAGCGGTTCTCAACCTTCTGGCCCTTAAAAGACAGCTCCTCATGTGGTGACCCCCAACCGAAAAATTATTTTTGTTGCTACTTCATCACTGTCATGTTGCTACTGTTACGAATCGTAATGTAAATATCTGATATGCAGGATGGTCTTAGGCGACCCCTGTGAAAAGGTCGTTCGACCGCCAAAGGGGTCGCGACCTGCAGGTTGAGAACCGCTGAATTTTAAACAGACATGATGTTTGAGAGAATATGGGAAGTGGAGAGGCGAAGGCAGAGAGGAGGCATCACTCTCGCAAGGCTTTCGCAAGAGCGGGAAAGTAAAGCCATCTCTGCTCAAGTGGAGTTCTGCACCGCCCACCAAGGGCAGGGGAGTGGAGCGTCCCCTGTCGGGCTGGGGGTTGCCACACCAAGTCAGATACAGATTCTTTTAGCTCCGCATTAAGCTGCATTCATTAAGCTGTGCAGCTATTTTGAATCTAAGTCAATGCTTGTGGATAATTGATTTCACTAGATGATAAAATTATATATAAGGAAGCAAGTTTTCACATTTGTAACAAATTTATTTTAGTCATCTTCTGAGGGTTGTTCCCTTTCTTCATCTAATGGAGCCCCTCTGTGACTAAGCATGCTCTCTCACGCATGTCCCTGTCTATCTCTCATTGTTTCTAAGAGGGGGAAAAACACACATCTCTTTTTATGATACCTAACTAATGACATCTCTATACCATCAGTTTTTCTTTTGCTACCATCACACATATTCTCTGGTCCTCCAACTCTTGTTTTTTTTTTGTGTGTGTGTGTGTGTGTATTTGTTTTTTGTGTTTTTTTGTTGTTGTTTTTTGTTCTGTTTTTTTTCTAAAGCCCCATGACTCAGGTAACCAATGCCTTCCTTCAGCCTCAGGGTTTCCAAGTGCTCCTGAATGGTGTTACAGTCTCTTGTTCTTCTGTGACAATAGTCTCTCTTCTGGACTTTCTTTTTCTGGGTGATATTTCTGGGTCTTAGCCAATTGGTGCTCTTTGCCACTCCCCCTCCCCAAATGCTAAATATTAGGTACACATTTTTGTAAATCAGTAATCACTGGCAATAATTTTTCACCCAACTTACCATATTTAATGAGGAAAACTCAAATAATCATTTCAATAGATGTGAAATGATTTTGATGTAAAACATTTCAATATGTGTGAAAAAATCCATTCATGGTTAAAAAAAAAATAAAGTAAAATGACTAATTTAATTAGGAATAGTAGTACTCATCCTTGAATTGATGAAAGGAATCCATAAAAAGTCTCCATTATACTTAATGTTAAAATATAAAAAAATAAACATTTTAAAATGTGAAACAAAACAAGGATCAGCATTTCCATTCAATGCTGTGTTGGGAGGCCTAGCAAGAAGAACGCGAAATAAAAATTAAAGAGAAATAAAAGCTGTAAGTATTATAGATGAAGAAAAAAGAGAACATTATTCTCAAATGATTTCTCTATAGAAAACCCAAATAATCTCCGCATAATTATTACAGTGAATAAGAGTGTTTACCAAGGTGCTATATTTAAGGTTAATATTCAAATATCAGTTTTATCCTATAAATTAGCAACAGACGACGAAATGCAGGAGTGACATCATTATCATAGTGGAATAAGAGTTTCTATTGTCTTTTGCCAATGAATGCTGATTTAGACAGTTACTCATGGAAAAGAGAGCATTTGTGGAAGCCCAGGAGTCCAGCAAAGCCCTAGCACACCACCACAATAAAAAATAATAATAACTTGAGGATATTGAATGCACTAAAGGGAGTAAGAAGAGCATTTCACTTTACCTACATCACCCGCCCCACAAGGAGACATAACTCAGGACCAAAGAGACCTTACTGGCCTGGGACTTGTCCTGCAAGGAAAAGTGAGAGCATGTGATGAGTGCCCAGCTTCCCCAGATGCATGGCATATATCCAGAGACCCACTTCTTTCTCATCCAGAATACTAAGGTGAACTTCAGGGATGAGAAACTGGGCGGGTGGGGGAGTAAGGAGCGGCTGTGAGAGAGCCAGATAGGGCACTTGGAGAGTACTCAAAGGGATGCAAATCTTCCTGAGCATCTCACAGACACCAAGGAGACACCTCCCAGGAGCTGATGGGGATGCTGCTCTGCAGATCCCACAACTGGCCTATGGGCACCCCTAGTGTTCAGGGTTCCTTACCCACACACCACACACCCAGATGTGGCCGCTTCCTTGTGTGCATATCTGAGGAAAGAGTGAGCCTTTGTAAAGAAAGAAGAACAAAATAGGAAGCATCGTGCTCCCTGATTTCAACCATACTACAAATCTATAGTAATCAGAACAACAAGACCCAGCTGTTATGGCTCAGTAGTGAGCATCTACCTATGAACCAGGAGGTTATGGTTTCATTCCCGGTCAGAGCATATGCCTAGTTGTGGGCTTGAACCTCAGTGTGGGGCATGCAGGAGGCACCAGGTCAGTCATTCTCTCTCATCATTGATGTTTCTTTCTCTCTCTCTCTCTCTCTCTCTCTCTCTCTCTCTCTCTCTCTCTCTCCCCCTCCCTCTCCCCCCCTCTCTCTCCCTCTCCCTCTCCTTCTCCCTCTCCCTTTTCCTCTCCCTTCCTCTCTGAAATCAATAACAATGTTTAAAAACAAACAAACAAAAAACACGGTGTTGGCATAAAAACAGATACACAGATCAATAGGACAAAATTTAGAGTCCAGAAATAAATCTAACCATCACACATATATGGACAATTAATGTAAGGCAAAGGAATCAAGAAGATACCATGGAGCAATAACAATCTCTTCGATAAATGGTGTTGGAAAATTGGATAGCCACAAGGAAAAGAATGAAACTAGACCACTACTTTACACCATACTCAAAACTAACTCAAAATGGATTAGAGACTTGAATGTAACACCTGAAACCATAAAATTCATAGAAGAAAACATAGGTAGGAGGTCCCTGGCATAGGACTTAGCAATATTTTAGTCTGAATTCAAAGGCAAGGGAGACAAAAGCAACAATTAAGAAATGGGACCACATCAAACTAAAAAGCTTCTGCACAACAAAGGAAATCAGCATCAAAACAAAAAGGCAACCTACTGAATGGGAAAATATATTTACAAATCGTGTGTCTCTTAAGGAGTTAGTATTCAAAATATATGAAGAACTCACACAACTCGACAACAAAAAGCAAATATCCCATTTTAAAAAGGGCAGAGGATCTGAATAAATATTTTACAAAGAAGATATACAGATGACCAACAGGCACAGGAAAAGATGTTCCATATCACTACTTATTAGAGGATTGTGCATTAAAACATGATGAGACATCACCTCACACCTGTTGGCACATTTCATTATCAAAAATGTAAGAAACAAGTTGTTAGAAAGGATGTGTAGAAAAGGGAACTCTGACACACCGTTTCAAGGAATGTAAATTGGTACAACCACTGTGGAAATTCCTCAAACATTTAAGTGTGGAGATTCCTCAAACATTTAAGAATAGAACCGCCATGTGATCCAGCTATTCCACATCTGGGTATTAAAATAAAAAAAAATAAAATTATTGATTTGAAAAGATATACGCACCACTATGTTCATTGCAGCATTACTTTTTAAAAATATATATTTTATTGATTTTTTTTTACAGAGAGGAAGGGAGAGGGATAGAAACTCAGAAACATCAATGAGAGAGAAACATTGATCAGCTGCCTCCTGCATACCCCCCATTGGGGACGTGCCCGCAACTAAGATACATGCCCTTGATTTGAATCAAACCCAGGACCCCTGAGTCCACAGGCCAGTGCTCTATACATTGAGCAAAGCAGTCAGCATGCAGCATTACTTATAATAGCCAAGATATGGAAACAACCTAACTGTCCACTGATGAAAGAATGGATAAAGAGTTGTGAAATATATATATACTAGAGGCCTAGTGCACAAATTCATGCACAGGTAGGGTTCAGCCAGCCCACCCTGATCAGTTGGCCAGCAATTTGCGTATTAGCCTTTTATTATATAAGACTAGGGGCTTGGTGCACAGGGGGGTCCCTCAGCCTGGCCTGTGCCCTCTCGCAGTCTGGTACCCCTTGGGGGATGTCCACCTGCTGATGTGCCTGGTGAGGGGCTGATGACTGTTTGCAGGCTGGCCAAGATCCCCAGTGGAGACCCTCACCCTGTGGGGGTGTGGCCAGCCTGGGTGAGGGGCTGAGGGCCATTTTCAGGCTGCCCACAGCTCCCATTGACCCAACATCCCAGTGAGGCTGGCTGGAATCAGGTTTCTGGAGTTTATTTATCTTCTATAATTGAAACTTTGTTACCTTGAGTGGAGGCCTAGGCAGGCAATGGAAGCCTCTTGTTTGCTTCAGCTCCATGGCTTCTATAATTGAAACATTGTTGCTTGAGCAGAGGCCCGCCCACCTAGTCCGGCAGTTGCAACAGAAGCCTCCTGTTTACTCTAGCTTCGTGGCTGCCAGCCTCCATCTTCGATGGGTTAATTTGCATACAGCTGCTCTGGGAGGTGTGGCTTGGCTGGTGGGCATGGCTTAAGGGTCTTGGAGTGATGGTCAATTTGCATATTGTTCTTTTATTAGATTAGATATATATATAATTTCAGCATAAAAATGAATAAAATTCTGCCATTTGCAACAACATGAGGGTATTATGCTAAGTGAATAAATCAGATGAAGAAAGATAAATATCATATGATTTCATACATATTGGAATCTAAACAAAAGAAATGTATAAACAAAACCAAACAAACCCATAGATTTGAGAACAGACTGGTGGTTAACAGAGGAGGGGAGTTTGGGAGAACCAGGTGAAGGGAATCGGTTGCATAGAGATGTACTAGTATATTAATTAGATTTTTGGTGCAGATCACTTTGTAGTATTTACAAATATGAAATTGTGATGTTATACACCTGAAACATATATAATGTTATGTTTTTCTTAAATAAAGAACAAAACACACACTATACACTTTCAAGGTTCTCCTGACAGAGGAAGTTGAAGTGCTATCTTGACATTGGAAGTTGAATGTAGTCTCCTGAGTGAAAAGTAACTAACTAATCACAGAACTGATGAGACACTGAATTGGCTACTCCTATGAAACCTCCTCTCTGCACTAACCACAGAAAAGGATCCTAAAGCAGGTCAATGATCCCAGGTTTCCCCTGAGAAAAAAAGGATAAAACGGGTGTAAGAAAGCATAAGGATGACACTGCAGTATCCTAACATTGCTGGATGGAACGTATACAACCTTTGTTGTTTTTTTGCCTCATCCCCTCCCAAACTTCATGCAAGATCTCAACATGCAAAGAAATACACGGCCACCGAAGAGAGCAAACTACCCTAACCACAAGAGGATACTAAAAAAAAAGACAAAACTGCAGAACATCTATGCAAACTGAGAGATCATTCTCCAATAGTTAAAACAGCAGTTACCATAAAACAAAGCTGATACACTAGCGCCATCTCGTGGATATTGTCCAGCCCTTCCCCAAGCACAACCCTCAACCCGCAGAAGCCCCATACCGTGCATTTGTCCTAAGGTTCTGGTGATGTCCTGAATGGAGAGTCTCAGCCGCTGCAGGGCTGGCAGCAGGGAGTCCTGGTTGGGCTGCAGCATAGCATTCACCGCTTCAACAAGAGCCTGGGGAGAAGGTTCGTTCACTCGGTTCATTAGCATTCACTTAAGGCCCTTTCAGATGGAGTGAGCTGAGCATCAGAGCTATGGAAATCAGAAAGGGTGCCCTTCTGACTGCTGGACTGCTTTCCAGTGTTCCCCTAAGCTCAATTTGCTGTCAGGTCTGCCTGAGAGGATAGCCTTTCTGGGCATCTCCCAGACAGTTGGACATGTTTTTCTAGATCTTTCCACTGATTGCTGCTTGTTATAATGCTATCCTTCTTCTCCTTCCTTCTTCTGTATTTATCACACATTGTAACAATGTCTATGTCTGTATCTTGAATTAGGAGATCCCCACCCGTGAGCTCTGTTTTCATAAAATCAGGCAGATTCTACAGAGTCCACAGAGCCTCCAGCTCCAGAGGCCCTTCATCATGAGGCCTTCCTAGCAGTCTCTACCTTATCTGAGCTATATTTGAAAGACCAATATTTCATTTTGTATCTTTCAATGAATTAAATACACTGATGAGAAGTCAAGTAACTATATAGTTTCACTTTTGAGAATGTTATAATACTTACACCAGGATTGGTGATACAGTAAAAAAATATGCTCACCAGGGAAGGTGGTAAGGAAAGACATAAACCTAACTAATTATCTTCAGCCAAGGCATGAATTCTCTAGCTGATCACCTGTTGTTCCAGTGTATGTATGTATGTATGTGTGTGTGTATGTGTGTGTATATATATATATATATATATATATATATATATATATATATATATATATCAGAGAGGAAGAGAGGGGACAGAGAAAGAGAAACATTGATGATGAAAGAGAATCATTGATTGGCTGCCTCCTGCATGCCCCCCACTGGGTATTGAGCCTGCAACCCTGACCAGGAACCAAACTGTGACCTCCTGATTCATAGGTCAATGCTCAACCATTGAGCCATGCTGGCTGGACTGATTATTATTATTATTATTATTATTATTATTATTTTATTGATTTTTAGAGACAGAGGAAGGGAGAGGAATAGAAACATTGATCAGCTGCTTCTTGTAGGCTCCCTAATGGGGATCCAGCCCACAATCAAGGCATGTGCCCCTAACATGAATCACACCAGTGGCCTCCTGGTCCATGGGTCTATGCTCAACCACTGAGTCACACCGGCTGGGCTCCACTGTCATTTGTCTTACTAAACGTGACCTTTCTGTAAGCTCCATGAACTCTGAAGGGTAGATAATCTCAGTGATGGCTCTTTTCCTCTGAGCCTTTGCACAGCTGTTCTCTCTGCCAAAAATATGTCTGTGTGTCTGTTTGCCTTTGTGTCTGTCACTCTTTCTCTCTCTCTGCTTAATTCCTATATATCACTCAGGTTTTAACTTTAGTTGTCATTTCCCCTGGGAAATTTTTCCTGACCCTTCAGGTCTGAATTAAGTTTTAAATGTCTTTTTATAAAACACTACATTTTTTTTTCTTATTACCCTACTAGAAGTCTGGTGCATGAAATTCATGCATGTGTGTGTGTGTGTGTCCCTCAGCGCAGCCTGCACCCTCTCCAATTGGGGACCCTTCGAAAGATGTCTGACTGCCTGCTTATGCCCAATCCTTCTCACAATCCAGGACTGCTGTCTCCCTACCACTCGTCTACTTGTCTGCCTGATTGCCCCTAACCGCTCTGCCTGCCAGCCTGATCTACACCTAACTGCTCCCTTGCTGGCCCAATTGCCGCCAACTTCCCTCCCATGACAGCCTGGTCACCCCTAAATGCCCTCCCATGCCGGCCTGGTCACCCCCAACTGCCCTCCACTGCTGGCCTGATTGCCCACAACTACCCTCCCCTGCCAGCCATCTTGTGGTGGCCATCTTTGACCACGTGGGGGTGGCCATCTTGTGTGTTGGAGTGATGATCAATTTGCATATTACCTGTTTATTATGTAGGGTTATTACATAGGATACATCAATCCATCTTTCTCCACTATATCAGGAGCTTCTCTGGGGGCCAGAACAATCTCAGTCTTGTTCTCCCATATATTTTGTCATCTAAAGCAATGCTTGCTGTTGAATGGACAAATGGTCAATTCCATGTTTTATAGGATTTGGGAGAAGAGAGCACCTATATGGGCCAGAACATGACCTCTTTACTCAGATATAGAACAGCAGGTCAAGGCCTATACTCATCTATATTGATTAATTCACCGAAGAAAAGCTCTGACTGGTTTTTCATTGAGAAAAAAAAAACACACAATAAAACAAAAGGAAACAAAAAACGTGCTGTGGGTAGAAAGATACCTTAATTCCAGGTACTGCTGCTTTCTCTACCAAAACAGTCACCAGTATAAAACCACGCAGGCTTTCTCCCCCAGGAAAAGAGAAAATGGTGTCCAAGTTCCTTGGGAAGGAGATGACCATATGGTTAGTGAGGCGTGGACACCATGAGTGTGCACAGCCCACAGGTCCCTCAGAGTTAGACAACTGTCAGCGCAGGGCAGAATCGGTGAACAGTTCTCTCTATAGGGAATCCCCACGGATGAGCTTCTCCCTTCAGCAACATTCAGGAAGGGAAGAGAACAGATCTACTCAAGCCCAAGTTCACCTACTCTGAGGACTCTCAGAGTCCAGCATGGCCCTGAGGGTCCCAGACCATCCCCCAATGGAACAGCTGAAGCCTGAGTGGGCAGGTCATTCTGATTCTTCACAGGACCAATCTGTGGCCCATCACACCATTCCTGTCAGGATCCCAGAGTCTTAGAGCTACAGTGACCAGAGGCAACAGCTAATGCCTTGCTTCTTTTTTTTTTTTTTTTGCTGTTATTGTTGTTTTTATAGATATGGTCCAATGAAGCAAATACCTAGCTCAAGGTCACATTGCCAGGCAGTCATAGGACCAGGTGGGGAACAGTTCCATAACTCACACTAGTGATCTTTCTAATCAATCATTATTGTGTTGCTTTGTATGATAGGATGAGAGCTAGAAGAATGTACAGAAGAACCACTTTTAAATGACCTGAGACCATATGGATTGAAATATCCCAGATAGAGAGCCAATCTACAAAACTCAAAAACTTTACTCCATAAATCACTCCTGCTACTAATAGTTTAAGCATGAGAAGAAAGGAGAACAAACACAAAATAAAACAGTCAAGAATACCATCGTTCCAGCAGTTACATTAGTGTAAGAAAAGGTGTCTTCACCCCTCCATCTCTCAATTTCCTGAGCTACAGCTTTTATACCAGACCCCTTTATTGAACTGAGGTTTGGTGATGGGAGAGGCAATGTCAATCAAATTAGAGGCCGACTCTGCTCTCTGGAGAAAGAATAGCTTACAGATATCTGGGCAAGACCTGCCTCAAGAGTTGCAGTCCAGGTGGCATAATATTTCAAAGGAATTCTTCTGTAGCTGTGGCAGCTACTGCCTATAATTTGCCCTTCATAGAAGTTATAGTGAAATGAGATCTTTTCCAGATCATTAAAGAATTGGTAAAGTTTTTTCCTTGCATTGCACTTTATTTGTTTTATTATGTACAGATTGGGAAATCAGTTTAAAATATTAATCCCCTAATCGCATATAAAAGACAACCATTGATAAATTCTGGCCCTTTTCCTTTTAGCCTCATTTTTGGATGCATTTGTGCATAGCTTATATACTATACATACAATTTGATATGCTTCTTTCTTGTTTTGCTGTAATCTTTTAAAGTTAGCATCAATTCTCAAGTGATCAAAAGATTTCTGAGAACTTACCTGATATCCAGGGGCCTCATAAAATTTCAGTTATTGACAATCACAAACAACAAAAGAAAATAAAAGAATAAATCAGTTTGTAAACAGACGTCCTTCTAGGTCACATGTATACAGGCACACACATTGGTGTGCAAATGCACATTCACTTACACAGGCTACGACTACAAAACAAAAAGTGAGCCAAATCTCAACTCTTGTATCAGCCCCAGAACAGTTAACTTGTAGTAGTGTGATAAATCGTCTTGCTCCTTTTATATTTTTGCAATTATCGCAAACCAAGTTATTGTCATAGATATGCTATTCCAACTCACCTTTTAATATCTACTTTAGATCAAATCCCAACCTTTCACCAAGCTTTTTCCTGATTTCTAAAGTCTGCGATGATGTAATTTCTTTGAAATTCTGAAGGGTTTAACGTTTGTGTCACTCTGAAATTTGTCATATACTGTTTTGTTTTGTTATTTAACCACTTTGGGCTGTACTTTGCTTTCAGCCCTTCATTGTACTTTGTGTTGTGCGAGGCATATTAAGAGACACTAAAAAATAATTGCCAAGAAGAATGACAACTGAACCTGGGATTGTCTCTGCCTCTCTGGGATTAAACTAGCCCTGCATTCTCACCCACTGAGAAAACAGCTTTTCGTTGTTGTTTTCTTGACTTTAACATCCTGGTCTAGCCATTTTTTCCCTTTAACTTTCCCCACTCCTCTTTTTCTCTTTGAATCAGAGATTCAAGTTACTATTAAATATTCATTGTCTTGAACAAAATAATTTCTTCACATCTATTTTTTTTTCTTTCTGGTCAAATTCTGAGCCAGATTCATCACCTTCCCATGGGAATATTGGTCACCAATTTTTGTTGTTAAAGCAGAATTTGCCAAAGATTTTAATTAATAATTGTAGAAAAATTCCAGGGCTCAGAAGTCCTTACACAGATGAGATGTCCCACATCAATTAGTCTTAAAAACTGATTTTTTAATTAAGCTACTAGTGTCCCAGATTCATGCACACTGAAAGAAAATTAATTAGAAGAAAGACTCATGCAGTAATTACATTGCTGCAAAACATTACATGTCAAATTAGTATATATAATATATTATTAAAACACATGTGCAATTTGCAACAGTAAGAGCTTTATATGAATCACGCATGTGTGAGTCAACGTTTATTTTTAAATTCCAGTGCGTGTCATATGTACTGGCTGGTTGATCAGTCAGAAGACAGACAGGCAGTTGGTAACTTAGCCTTTTATATAGAGAGATGCTCTTTATTTAATCATTTAAAATATTTAATTGATTTTTAGAGGGGGGGAGGTAGGGATATTGATTTGTTGTTACACTTATTTATACATTCATTGATTCAAAGATCAAACTTGCACCCTGGGCATATTAAGATGATGCTCTAATCAACTGAGCTAATTAAGGGCTCATAAGCACTTAATTCTTTAAAAAAGATTCCCATCATCTCTGGCAATCCTGTATTTACTACCCACACCCTTATACTAAGGAAGTCTTCCTCTTATCGAACTTAAATGTCCCTTTAGCTATTTTCATAAGTCACAAAAGTGCTGTTTCTTGCATGTATGGCCTGAAAATATTTTGGCTTTAAAAATAAATTTAAAGGGAAACTTATATACATAACCATGGACACAGACAATAGTGTGGTGAAGGCCTAGGGTAGGGGCTGGGAGCAGGCTAGAAGGGGTCAATGGGAAAAAAGGGGGCATATGTAGTACTTTCAACAATAAATATTTTCAAAAATTACTTCACTACTTCCACACCATTCTATTTATTGGAATTTCTTGTTTTTAAAAACTCCTTCTACTTTTCTTTAGATAAATAGAACCTAAACTGTTAAAAGAATGATGCAAGTTAGTGGGGATAGATAGCATTATTAATCAAATAAATGTGTTTTTTAAATATGTTTTATTGATTTTAAAGAGCAAGGGAGA
This sequence comes from Murina feae, assembly GCA_004026665.1. Lineage (NCBI taxonomy): Eukaryota > Metazoa > Chordata > Mammalia > Chiroptera > Vespertilionidae > Murina > Murina feae. The sequence continues at coordinate 52,983 of PVJC01006613.1, forward strand.
GATATATAGAGTTAGAACATGAGAGATCATCGATCGGCTGCCTCTTGCTGATTGAGCCCTCAATCCAGGCATATACCCTGACTAGGAACTGAACCATGACCTCTTGGTTCATAGGTCAATGTTCAACCTCTGAGACACGCTGACTGGGCAATCAACTTTTTTATCTGACATATCTAGAGTACATACTCTCAATTCATACATAATCATTCATTTGTAATCTAAACTAATAAAAGCGGAATAGTAAAATTAACCGTTTCTCCGGGACGCCCACAGCCAATCAGAACGGCTGTATGCAAATTAGCCCAGCCAACATGGCGGCCACCACTCATGGACCTGAGTAAACGTTTAGGCAGCGTCCGTTGCAGCAGGAGCGAGAGCGAAACTACCTGCTCGCTGGCTCCTTAGCCTTTGGCCTGAAGCAAACACGCACATTTGCAACAATTAAGTGTAACAATTGTTTCATTATAGAAGCCGCAGGTGAGGCAGAGAGGAGGATTCCTTAGTAAAAGGCTGCCTTAAAGGAACAGCATCAATTATAGGAAACCTGTGTCCAGCCGGCCTTGCTGGGACATTGGTCAATGGGAGCTGTGAGCAGCTTTAAAGCCCCTCACCCAGGCTGGTCAGGCACGCCAGCAGGTGGGACATCCCCCGAGGGGTCCCAGACTGCGAGAGGGCACAGGCCGGGCTGAGGGACCTCCCGAGTGCACAGAGCGGCTGCAGGGCGGGATAGCACAGAACCCAGAACCTGTGAGTGGGAAAGAGGCGGCAGGGTTGGCAGCCTGCTTGGTGGGCTTCCCAGGCCCCTTGCAGGGCACCAGGAAGTGGGAAAGCAAGGTGGCGGGCTGGGGAGTGGGAAAGAGGCAGCGGGGCAGTCTCGGCCTGCTTGGCAGCTGCCCAGGCCCTTTGCGGGGCACCAGGGAGCAGGAAAGCAAGACCGCAGGGGACTGGTGAGTGGGAAAAAGTCAGTGGCCTGCTTGGCAGCTCCCCAGGCCCTTTGGGGGCCACTGGGGAGCGGGAAAGCAAGCTCTTGGGGGCTGGAGTCCTGCTTGGCGGCTCCCCAGACCACTTTCGGGGATCAGGGAGCAGGAAAAGGCTGGACTGACCACAAGGCGGGGTTTTCCCTGCTTTCTGGTGGCTGGAGGAAGATGGGCAGTAGGCAAGCTTGGGAGGCAGGCCGCACCCAGCCCTGGTCACAGCTCAAAAAAGAGAACAACATGCAGGGGAGGGCAAGAGTCTGAGAGATCAACATAGAGGGGGTGCCTGCTCCAAGCCTCCACGGTGTGCCTGGGGGCAGGCC
>PVJC01006614.1:0-54222 GCA_004026665.1 Murina feae
GCCATGTTGGCTGGGCTAATTTGCATACAGCCGTTCTGATTGGCTGTGGGCGTCCCGGAGAAACGGTTAATTTTACTATTCCGCTTTGATTAGTTTAGATATCCTTAAAATGTCTAGGTAACTTGAAACTTTCCTTTTTCCAGACCCCTTGGGGCACAACCTAATGTGCCTGGGCACCAGGACAGATACCACAGATTCCTTCACTGTTATCATGTTAACTGTTCCTGCACCCACCTAAGTATGTGTCTATCACTTTACTTTTTATCCAATTCCAGAGGTCTCCTCCCCACTCCATTTGCTTTCCCCTTCCCCCCAGCCCTCCACCTCCCACCCCCACCCCGCCTCTCTAGTCTATCACCTATGGACTTCAGGTAACCCACCTACATCTCCTCCTTTGATTGCAATGTATAAAAATAGAGGAAAACATGCCATTCTCTAGAGCACTATCCCAATCCATTGAGATATTGCTTCCCAGCAATTGTCGACAGTTTGGCTCAAATAAGCTCACAAAAATTCTTTACAGGTTTGAATGTTATTTACATTAGCACTTTGCTATCAAGAATGTTATTGTGGAACATTGGCAAAACTAGAAAAAAAAGTGTGTGGCTAGTTAAAAGTATTGTACCAATGTTAATTTCCTGATTTTGAATGCTGCGCCGATTATGAAAAAGATGGTCCTTATTCTTAGAAAATATACGCTGAATTATTTAAAGATCAGCAGTATGTCTGCAACTTACTCTCAAATACCAGTAGTTGGGAAAATATATGCACATAAATAGAAAAGAATTGAAAATATAATAAAATATTAACTTCTGGGAAATCTAGATGAAGGTATGTGAGAAATATTTATAATGTTCTTGCTTCTTTTCTGGAAGTCTGAAATTATGTCAAAAAAATGTGAGGAGAAAAAAATGTTAGTCTGTCAGAGTTCAGTCCTGGGGCTTCCTATCATTTGCCACTACACTCTTCTTGCCTGGATGGTCTTATCTTCTCTTGTTGCTTCAGCCCCACTATCTCTGCCCCAACAATTCCCAGACCATTTTAGGGGCTTTAGACCCACATATTTGACAGCCTGCACAGTGTCACTTAGGTTTCTCACTAGCATCTCTAAATCAACATGCCCAAAACTTTTCTCATGAGATGCCCCTGCCACCCATTTATCTCAATGAATGATATCGCCATCCATCCAAGTGCCCACAGTTTGTCCTATACATCTCACTTGTACCTACTCCCCATATCCAACAATCACCAAGTGATATTGGGAAGTCTGTGAGCTCCCAAAGGCAGGGTTTCTGTCATTTACTCTTGGGTCCCAGCCCCCAGCATAGTGCCTAACATTTCTCTAATGCTTGAGAAATATTGTTGAATGAATGAATTACTCTATTCATTGATTGATAATTCCTCAAAGAAGCAGAGTCCTACTTTCTGAGACCCAGACACATTTCCAATCTGGCTCACTAGACTACCATTTACAGTTGTATAGGTTTATATTGGTTACCTTTTGCTGCATAACAAAACTGTCCTCAAAATCTAAGGCTGTTTCCGTAGGTCAGGAGTTTAAGAGTGGCTTAACTGGATAGTTCTGGCTCCAGGTCAAGATGTGGCAGTCAAGATATCACAAGTAGGGGCTGCAGTCATCTGAACGGGACTGGCAGATCCATTTTCAAGATGGCCACTCACATGAATGGTGAGTTGATGTTGTCTGTTAGGAAAGGACTCAGTTCCTCTCCACGTGGGTCCTCCACAGGCTATGTAACTATCCTCAGGCCATGGTGTCTGGCTTCCCCCAGAGCAAGCAATCAGAAGACAGCAAAGCAGAAGCTTCCATGCCTTTTATAATCTTGCCTTGGAAGTCATTCTCCATCATTTCTGCAATGCCCTATTGATCATGCAGATCAGACTTACTCCATGTGGAAGTTGACTACACAAGGGCATGGAAGACCATCTGACATGAGAGACATCTTGGTGGCTGGCTACTACAGGTATTTTACTGCACAAGGACACTTAGCCAATGGGACCAAAACAGAAGCTCTCTGTTCTTGTGTAGAGTGGCATACCCACTAAGCCCCACACAGCTAAGCCCAGTTGTCAGTCTTGCCTCTCCTTCAAGGGACTCCCAGGAGTCATGGCAGAGAGCAGGACCCTGGCATCAATACTGCCCATCAACATAACCACCAGGCACTGTCCTTCACAGTTTATGAAGCCCTAGCACCTCTGTTGGAGAGCATCATCCAAGTGCTACAGTGGTTCTACAATTTACAAATTAGGAGAATGGTGCAGAGAGGTGAAGTGACTCACCTGAGGCCACACAGAAAGGCTTGGCAGAACCAAACTTCTGGCTCCCAATCCCACATTCTTTCCACTGCCCTGCCCAGCTGCCAGCTCAGACCCATGTCCCCTAACATCCACTGAAGCTTCATTCATCGTCCTGAGGAGGTATTTCTCATCCTTTTGGGAAGCTCTCCACAGTCTCCAAATGTGCCTGCCCTATGCTAGAGCCTGAGCAAGTATGCGCCTAGATTTTCCATCCAAACAGGGATTGTTTGTTCCTCCTCCCAAGGCTTTCTCTGTAGGTAGCTGGGTGTCCACTGGTGGGGCACAGCAGGATTAACAACATGAGCCACTATTTAGAAATAGTGCAACCCCAAGGGAGTCACCTGTGGCCAGCTGGTCACAGCCACTGAAGCCACAGCCTTTGTGAATGTGATATGCATGATGAGTGTCTGCTCCTGAAAACAGAGGCTCTGAGAGGATCCTCCCACCCCCAGTCCAGAAGGGCTTGAGGCACAGCTCAGACCCTGTCCCTGGCCAGGGCAAAGTCCTGCCACTGGCCTCCAGCCCACAGATGGCTGCTGGGGGCAACAAACATGATATTTCAGCTCCTGAATATTGTAATTGTTGGGAATAGCTGCCCCCCCTCCTGTGCCTGGCCTCTACACTTGGAGAAGCTCCATCAATGCCTTCAGCCCAGAACAGGAGCAAGACCACTCTTAGCAGAGGCCCCAGTCAGAGGCCCAGACCTGGGGCCTGCTGCTGTGGAGCTCCTGCTCATGAGACTGCAGGGGCACATAATCAGGGACAAAAACCTGTGTCTCTTTGCACAGTGGTGGCCTGGGTTCTGTGTCCTTCATGACAGAAGGCCAATTCCATGAGGGCAGGACCTGGATAGTGAAAGCACACCCCAGCTCAGGTACCATCCCATATAGGACACAAGCACTCACCATTTACTAGCAAGCTGGCTTTGGTCACAGTCTCCTTGGGTGCGGCCCAGGTGTTCAGGATGCAAAATATGGAGTCACTCAAGAGTGCCAGGCCATGGCTAAGGGCAGAACCAAACCACAGCTACTATCAGAGCAGGCATTCTTAATCCCAAAAGCACTAGGGGTAAGAGTGACCAGGGGGGCCTGACCAACATGACTGGTTGAGTTTTGCTGGCAGAGAGAAGAGTGATGCTGGGATCTCTTGTCTGTTCTCCCAGAAGCAGATCTCTTGAGGAAACTGAGGCAGCACATAGCACAGGCCAGTATAGCTTCAGAAAATTTGGAATCCTTCTCCACCCCTGGACTGTGGGCATCCTACTTTATTCTTTGAATGTGTTCTGAGTCTCCCTCTCCCCAAACTGGGGATGCTGTCCTGTACTTTGCTGGGAAAGAGTCAGTCAGTGGGGATGGGGGAGACCCTGACTCAGACTTCCTGACCTAGCTAGGCATGAGGAGAATACAGAGACATCACTTCTCCAGGGAGTCTGTGGAAAAGGAGGTGAATGACGGGAAGAAGGGCTGGAAGGGTTTCCTGGAGGAAGCTGAGGTGCAACCAGGGAGGCAGGAACAGTCAGAGATGGTCACCTGAGGACACCTGGCCAACCCAAGCCAAAGTCATGGCGAACATCAGAATAGAGAGGGAGGAGGGCTGAGGACGCCAGAGCTTCGGGGTTTCAGGGGCATGCTGAGGTTGAGAGAGGACAATTGAGGAGCAGGCAGCAGGCATTGCTCAGTCCAGAGACTTTTGCTCTGAGATAGTAGGAAGTAGTCAGGGACCAGTTCAAAAGCAATGCAAAGCCCCAACTTTCTGCCAGTCTGCGTGGCATGATGCCACTCAGCACTGGTCCGGGATTCAAATGCTGAACTACAGGCTGAGCAAAGGCCAGGCTTGTATGTGCCAGAGCCCCAGCATCACTTTTCCATTACAGCCTCAGTTTTCTCATCAGTGAAAATGGAGCATGGTCACCTGACACACACACTTCTCAGGGTCGTCAAGAGTCCAGGTGAATGTTTTATAAACTGGAAGGCCCAGCAGAGAAGCAAGCGTGGGTTGCCATTATTTTTCCAGGCCTGTTTCTCCCCCTAGCTAGTGACAAGGCAAGGGAGGCTTCGAGTTAATCCTGACTCCGTCCTGAACTGCAACGGGTGGCTCCATAGACAGTGGACTTCTGGTGGGTGAATCTGTGTGGGTAGGAATCAGGCAGAACATGGAGAGAGGGAAGAATGGGAAGATGGGATGAGTGGAAATCTACCCCCAAGTTTTTGATTCATAAAGAGGAAAAAAAAAGAACAACTTTTTTTTTCATTCCTAAAATGAAAGCTCTATTCCTCCAAACACAGTCTTCCCAGCAGCTGCCATCCCCTGGCCCATGCCCACACTTGGCCAGAAATTAACCCCTAGCAAGAACTAGGTGCCTTGCTGACTAGGGAGAAGGGGGGAAAGGAGCAAGTTGTAGAATCAGCTAAGCCACTAAGACTAACTGAGCACAGTCCCACCCCAGGCCTTCTAGGGTGACCTAGATGAGACTTCTTAGGTTTGCCAAAATTCCCACAGAGCAGCAGCAACAAACTTCCTAGTCAACCCCACAATGCATTTATTGAATGTCTACTGTATGCAGCTCCTCTGAAGGGGAAAGTTCAGCCTTCAAAGGGCTTTCCTTCAAGGGAGATGAAGAATGTGAAGCTGTATGCAAACTGAAATACAGATGTGCAGCAGAACAACAGAAAAAGAGGAGAAAGAACAAGAAACATTTGTTGAACACTTGCTGTATAGCAGGGCACTGGGCTAGACACTTCAAGTACATTAAAGCATTTAGTCCTCACAAATCCAATTTTAGGAATGAGGAAACTGAGCCCCTGAAAGGTAAAGCAACTTGCTCAAGTTTGGACAGTTAAGTGAAAAATCTGAAATTTTAAATCAGGGCTGAGTTCAAGACCAGTGCTCACAACCACCTCACAGACCTGGCACTATCACACTGTGCCTTGGTAGTAGGAGTGCTGGGCTTGGGATCAAAGACCTGGTTCTACCTCTTAGCAGTTGTGTAGACTTGCTCAAGTCCCATAAGCTCTCTAAGCCTCAGTTTCTTCACCTCAAATGGGGCTTAATTTTGTTGCAAACTGTGAAATACTATACACATGGTGAGAATGTTACTGGTTAAGGGGAGAGGCTGAGGAGAGGGTATTTGGTGGGATGGGGTTGAGGATGGGCTTAAGCAGGCAGATGTAATAGAGGAATTCTGATACAAGAAAGGAGAGCACTGCAGGGGTATGCGTCCACCCATTCGCTGGATATAAAAACTGAGGCCAGGCAGTGCTGATGCCAGAACCAGCAGAGAGCAGGCAGAGCCTCTAGGTGCTGGAACTTGACAATAATACAGGCTTTTCTACTCCTGTTTGGAACAGGATGAGGTTGTTGCCTGGGAGGGAGCCAGGCCCCAGCCTGAAACTGTTAGGTAGAAGCTAAATCCAGGGCCAGATTTCCAGGAGGCAGCCCCAAGAAGTTGAAACACCCAAATTCAGGAGTCAGGGGGCCTGGGATTTTGGTACCAAATGGTCAAGGACCTAATCTTCACCTGGGGTTTTTGAGAGAACCACTTCCCGCACTCAGCCTGTTTCCTATTCCATGAAATGGGGAAAAGGGTGGTTCTACCCACCTTGCAAGGCTATTCTAAGGCAAATGATACCACAGAATTGAGAATCCCTCCTGCCTTGCAGGTGAGTGTAGGACATCTCTCCTCTACATACTAGGAAACTGAGGCTCTGCAGAGCAGAGAAGGTCAAGGTTGCAACACCAATGGGCATAGAGCAGGTATAGAACCTAGGCTGATGCCTCTCTGCCCAAATGGAATCCTGAGGAGACCTCAGAGGCAAAGAGGCCCAAAAGCAGTATGTGGGGTGGGGTCCTTCCTCCTAGCCCTAATGTGAGACCCTGCCACAATCCTTGCAAGGGCAAAAGGAAGAGAAGTAAGTGAGCCACCCTAACTCATATAGGTCTAATCTCTTCTGGGACTTTGTCCCAAATATTCAGGGTGGGGTCTGGGTCTGACTGAGCTGTAAGGGTCCCCTTATCCCTCCATAGAAAGGAGTAGCCTAGCATGGGCTCTTTAAGAAGGTTGTTGGGGGGGTGAGGAAGGGGGAACAGACAGGGAGCAGGGCTTGAAATCTGAGTGCTGGTTGGGCTGCTGCTCCGCCCCCAGAGTTAAGTAGACTATGTGCACTGGGAGCCCCAGCCCACACCAGAAGAGCTGAGTTCTCTCAACTAAAGACTTTGGCGCTCAAGTCCGGACTGCCAGACCGCGGCAATGCACGCAGGTCCTCGGCCCCGAACCCCAGCCCCTGCCCTGGCCTTGGCTTTGATCTTGGCTATGTTGGCAGAACCAGCATCTGCAGGTAAGTGAGGGACCTGAGACCCCAACCCAGACTAGCAGGAGCTGTGGAGGGTTCCTTAGAGAAAAGGGATGAGCCCCAGAAGTGGTCCCCGGACTAGGAAACAAGGAGGCTGTGCCCCTGCCACCCCAGGCTGGGATCTCTGGGAACTCCACCAGGGATAGATAGACGCTCTTCATCTCAGTGTTATATAGGCTCTGGTTTCCTGAGCTTGGCCCCAGAGAGGGATTGCCCAGGGCATGGCACTATATAGGATTGTTCTCCATACCCAGTGGAGCCCCTTCAATGCTGTCTGAGCTCCCTGAGCCTAGTAGGCTTTCTGTGACCACATGGTGCCCAAAGGACACCCAGCGATGAAAAGTACCCCAGCCTCAGCCGCCCAGGCCAGGAATGGGGAGTGCTGCAAAGCAAGAAATGGGAGGGAGCTACCCTGCCCCACCCTGTGCTGGGGGGATGGGGCACAGGCACCTCAGCCGCCACCTCCTCCAGCCTTCTCTGATCTCCTCCAGCTGCCTCCCAGCTCAGTTCCTGCTCCTACTCCCTTGGTCCACAGATGCATTTTCTGTCTGGCTTCTTCATCGCCACCTTCCTCCTGTCCTCCTCATCCCCATCCTGTCTTTTTCTCTCTCCTCTCTCCTCACTGAGAAGTTTTGATTGGTGACAGACAGGACCATCTACTCTTCAGCCTCCTAGAGGCAGGGCTGGTGCCTCTCCATATCCTGTGTTCCAACAAGGGCTTGTCCCTCAGACAGCTCTGGGTAACCACTGACACACCTCCCTGTCCTAGGCATTGGTGGCTGACTCCAGCAGAGACTGAATGACAGTTTGCCTTCTGAAGGGTGCTAGGATGTGTCCCCTCTCAGTCACAATGCCAGAAATCCCACCACTGCAGCATTCTTCCTTCAGTAAAAGCATAAGAATTATGGCCTCAGAACCCATCAGTCATTATACCCATGTATGAATCAGTGCTTCAGCCTACAGCTTTCAGGACCATTCCCAAGAGCAACTCTGAGCAGAGGAAGGACCTGAATCTCCCTTCCAGGGGCTCAGGCCACTAGAAGGGAAATGAGTCAGGGGAGAACCCCACACACACTGGAATGAGTCAGAGACAGATCCCCAGGCTTGCTACTCCCATCCCCAGAGACTCCATCCTCCAAGGTCTCAGGGCCTGGGTGATGGGCAAGTCTCTAGAGAGATGGGAAGGGGACACCTGAGGTGGCTGGGGAGGTCCACTCAGGCAGCTCCCCAGCCTCCAACCAAGGAAAAGGTTCCAGCACCACCACTTCCTTAGCTTCAGCTGAGAGCCTCTCTCAAAACCTCCTCAGCATTGACAATGTACAGGTACCATGCTGGGCAGCGAGAAGTGCACAGAAATTTATAAGCTGAACTTGGTTTCACTCAGGAGCTTGAAAAGCAGATTAGAACTCAAGCAGCAATTCCTGTCATGTCTACAAAGATCCTGATAAAGGGTATGGAGAAAAGAAATCCAGAGGCAAGCTAGGGCAGGGCAGAGGATGATTCTTGAACCAAGGCTTGGAGGATGTGAAAGGTCAGCACTCCAGGAAGGGGTTCCATGAGCAAAGGCCCTGAGGTGGTATGAGCAAAGGGATGTTGAGTTAGAAAGGCCAGCAGCCTGGCTGAAAGGCACATTTTGAGCACGAGCTAGGAAAAGCAATTGCACTGGGGCACAGAAACTTTAAATGGCAAAATGCAGCCCACTGCCTATGCCCTACTGAGGAGCCAACAAAGGTTTTAGAGAGGAGATGACATGATGCCAGTTGGGGCTTTATAATATTAAGCCAATCCCTGCCTTTAGGAAGGATTTGGAATTTAATAGGGGGTGGGTGACCTGGTATCCTCTCCCCTCCCAAGCAGAGTTCCTCTCCAAAATCCCATCTCTGTTATCACCCCTGGTTAACTCCCTTTTCTGGTCTCTGCCTGAGGAGGGCATCACTCCTACCACCCCTACACATCCCTGGCCCCAAAGGCTCTCAAGGTACATGAGTGAGGTACATTGGGCATCTAGGTCAAGGGGCCTGAGAGTCGAGCACTCTTGGAAACCACCTGGTCCAGCCTTCCAATTGTACAGACAGGGAAACTGAGGCCCCAGGGAAGAAGCAAAGTGCCCTAAGTCCCACGGAGAAGCCCAGCTGCCAGGGAAGAGCCTCCAGTCCTGCTCTGAGAGAGTAGGTGTGGTATCCAGCTCCTTCAGAGAACTGTGGGAGGCCTTCAACAGAGTAACAAGCATTGGAGAAGACTGGGTTTGAGCTGATGTGAAAATGACAAAATTGGAGGTCAGAGTGAGCATAGAATGTGTATAGCTGCCTTTGAAAGGTAGGTGAGGGGTTGAAGTGGAACTCAGGCAAGAGCAACTGGCAAGGAGGGCTCCTTGTAATCTTGATGGGAGCTCTGAACTAATGGGTCTGTCTTAGAGAGCATGGGGGACCAGGGCAGACTCCGCTGGATGGTCTGGATGAACCATGCACATACTAGCCTGAGCCTTGGGACAGGGCAGGGGCTAGGGCCCTCGGCCCAGCCCACCCATACTCTAGAAAAAGTGTTTCAGAATGAAGTATAACTGAGCCCCCTCTCAATGTTTGCCTGCCTGCCTGGGCAGGATAGGAAGGGCCTTTCAGTGCAGCCGCCTAGAGGGCCCAGGAGGGGGCCAGGCCAGGTGGACCAGGCCATTGGCGATGGCTAGGAGGAAGTGGGGCTTGTGGAGAGTTCTCAGAGGAAGTGTATAGGCTCAGTCTGGGAACTGGGCTTGCTGCCCAGGCGAGGGCAGGCAGGGGAGGGGGAGTTGGAAATAACCCTGACGTACACACTCATTGGTGCACACAGATGTGGGCTTGCACATGAGTACGGACAACCTGGCACACAGCCAGCTGCCCTCACAGACCTTGATGGGTAGCTGCTGTCAGGAGCCCAAGATGGCTGCTGCCTCCCGGTCTAGGGAATATATATCTCATAGACATGGGCTGGGTGGTGCCTGAGGACAAGATGGGACCAGGGATACTATGCTAGGCTGTGGCTCCTGTTTGGTGTCAGGAGCAAATGAACAAAGGGGCCTTTGGGTCCAGGACTTAAGCCTGCTCACTGCCTGGTCCCTCTGCTCCCTCACTGCCTGTTCCCCAGTTCCTGGCCCCATCCAGCTCCCCTTTTCCTTCCAACATGCCCTCTGCCTCAGCATATGTCTTGTTCTATAGAGCCTTCTAGAGTTAGGACTCTTTCTCCAGGTGCAAATGTAGGCTGTGTTTCAGAAGTACTGTATTAATTGTTACTGAATGTGTAGAAGTCATTTTTTAATTAACTGAATTGGTAAGAACAATTTTGTACTTGGGTAGGAAATCCTAGTTCTTCCTGCTTCTCAGGAGAGTCCTTAACTCCAAACAGGGGAGAGAATGGAGCTGTGTTATAATAGGGCTCCTACCTCCAGAGGTACCCTGTGGGAAGGCTAATCATATTGCCATGCAGCCTCACAGCCTTGCAAGTCAAGGACATCCCCGTTTTACAGTTGAAGAAATGAGGCTCAAAGAACAGAAGGGACTGGCCTCAGGTCACTCTTTGAGCACACAGGCCATGGTGTTCTCACTCACCCCAACAACAGCTGGCTCTCCCAGATAAAACCAGGTGGACAGCCACCACCAGTGGGCGTAGGCCCCCCCAGCAGGAAAGAGAGACAGGTCATCAAGGGAGGAACAGCTCCCTGAGGCCCCCAGATCTCTGTTCCCATCCCCCATGCCCCTCTAACACCCCACTTCTCCAAATCCTCTCCACTTTCTCATTGCATAAGCAAATCCTCTTCAAAAAAGCTCTGCACTCCTCCTCCAACAGCTGGAATGGCAAAGGAAATCACATTTGTCTCCGATGTAAGGTAGTGGCTCTGGGCTGCCGGCAAGATCGCTTGATGGCATGGCTCACCCATATTCTGAACAGTGCTTATCCTGTAGACCACTCCTTTCTTCCACTCAACTCCTGCCCATGCCCTGCCAGCTCCCAGCCTTCGAAGGAGCTGGCTCTGCCAGGCCTCTCTCCACTGTTCATGCTAAACTGTTTCAGTGTGTGTGTCTCTCATGGATTAACTGTCATGGTGGGTCAGCAAGACTGCCTCCCCTCCCAGACCTTACTACAGAGACTGCTGGTCCAGGCCAGACCCCCATGGTTCACAAGGAAACCAGAACCCAGAGAGAGGCAACTTATTTTCTCAGAGTCACACAGCAAGTCCTTAGCTGTGCAGGGGTTGGGCCTCTCTGCTCTTTGCCCTTATACCCTGGTCTAGATGTGGCCTTGCCCACAAGACCAGTAGCTCCCTGAGAGCATACCTCCTCTTTGCTTTTCTCAGGGGTCTCCACTTCTTGCTGAGCACAAGACTGGACCCACAAATGGCCAGAGAGATCACTGAGCCAACCAGGGGTTTCCATACTGTGCTCAGGGTGCTTTACATCCCCATATCTAGAAATATAAGATATATGTCCCACCCTAATCCATGCATAGCAGTTCCATGAACATACATCTATAAATTGGTTTTTACTTTCCATAAAGTATTCTGTGGCTTTAAAAAACTTGAAAACCAATGAATTGCTTTGAGTTAAAATATACTGATAGCATAGGAGATTCAGACCAGATACAAGGAAGAACTTCCTGACTTTCAGAGAATCCAAATCACGATTGTTACAAATGACCCCTGGAAGTTGCCGTTCCCCAGGTGGACACAGTCTGGAGACCCAAAGGCAGGGAGCAGAACACAGTCCCAACTTCCTCCCAGCCAGGCCAGGGGGCCTGGCCTCTCATGCCCAGCATCTCATTCCTAACTCTACTAGAGCCAAACAGGACATTCCTAAGCATCCAGGTAAGCAAGAGCCTCATGGTGCCACCTGCCTATCCCCGCCTCAAATACCAGCCTCCACATTCAAAGTCATCCTGTGTCCCATAGCCTAACTGATGAACTAGAACAGCAGATAATAATCCACAACCCCTAGCGCCCTTCCATCTTTGCCCAGCCGGTTCCCTACAACTGCTCTTCCCTTTTTCTCCCCATTCTTCAAGGCCCAGTTCCAACATCACCACCTCTGGGTGCCTTTTTAACCATTGATTGCTGAGGGCCACAATCTGGTCCACCCTTCTCTGGGCACCCACCTTCCATCTCTGTGAGCTCACAAGCCTTTCTTCCCCTATCTTCATCTGGCTTCTGCCCTCAGGTCCATGACCTCCATCAGTGTGACACCCAGTGGGAGCATGGGCTCACACACATACCGTGTTGCTAATAAGGAGAGTGTCCAGCCCCTGAGACAGAAGTCCTGGGGGAAACCCCCAACTCAGGACACACAGCTGAAGCTCCACCACCAGAGCAAGGCCTCTGGCCTGAGACAGCCTGCTCTCTGGGGACATAGTGGGGGCTGGAAAGAGGAGACCAACTTCCGTTCCCACCTAAGAGCAACTCCTCCTCCACCCACATTTCAGGAGGGCCAACTATAAATATCAGTGGGCCCTGGATGCTGATTCCCATGACACCAGTCCCTCCCTTCTCCCTTCCCTCATGCACATTGGCTGGAACCAGCCCCGCACTCCTGCAGCTTTAGGCTAGCCAGCAGGCAGGCCTTAGGAGCATGCACACACTCGTGCACACACACACACACTTCCCACAGTGGTCAGGAAAGGAACGAATTGCCCTTTTTGGGTGCTTTGAACTCCCTTTCCACTCTCAGTTCTGACTCAGGCCCTATCTCTCCCCACTGTGAGTCCTTAGCTCTGGGAACCTCTACAGGGCTGGGGGGTGAAGGAGGCAGGAACATAATGGTGAAGAATATAGTATTAGAGAGTCTAGTATTTAATTATAGCCCTACCACTGAATGCATGTCCTTGGGCAAGTGACTTGGCCTTTCCAAGCCTCAGTTTTCTCCTCTCTAAAATGGATAAATAATTCCTACTTCTTCTGTTCATCAAGGATGAAAGCCCTTTACCTAAAATAGGTATCTGCTCCTGAGGTTGCTGTTACTCTGTTTCCATCTCCTTCCGGAATCTTTCAGAAAGGTCCCAAGATGGGGTATTGGATGTGGGGGCTCTGTGAGAGAGTCTGTGTGGGATAAAGTGACATGGAAAAGAGGAGGTAGCCTCCTGATGCTGTCAGCCAACCACTGACAGCCTGCCCAGGACCCTTCAGAAAAGGGGCAGGGGAAGGAAGTATGCATCTGACTGACCCTCTTGGCTGAGACCTACACACCTTTCCCACTGTGAGGAGAAACAGGACAGCCCCTCCCAGCCCTGACCCAAATCCTAATAGCCCCTTAGATGGATATCACTGAGTCAGAGTGCAATATAATTAATGTGTGCTGAACAGATGACCAAATGACGCTCAGACCTGTCTAAAAAGCAGATGAGCTGGGACAAAAAGAGGACAGGCACCAGCACTTCCTACATGACAGGGAGCTTAACTACCTTTCTCTTCATCTGCCCACCCCTCGGGAGCCCTTCCAGAGTTGGGGGCACAAGTCCAGGGCCATGAGATGGCTCAACTGCCAGAGTTCCCATGAACTATGGGGATAAGTGTCAGTGACTGCATAATAAGAAGCAAAATGCAAACTGAGGGAGGCGGGGACCCTCTCTGCCCTGGGCTGCTTGGAGCCATTGAGATGTTGGTGATGAGTCCCTGTATGTGTGAGATCAGGGTTGGTAGAGATGAGGGGAAGTGAGTTTCAGGAAATGAGCAGCTGGGGAGGTTGGTGGTGTCACTGGAGGAACACTCTAGATAATAAACTAGCCAGAGCCTAGGCCCCCAGCTCGAAATCCCACTGTGTGGGCATCCTCTGCCTTCACCCTCATAGGGGTAACTCTTTTCAACAAACCTTTGGGCAGATCCCAGCTATCTCCCTGGATATGAGCTAATAGCTAATAAAATCCAGGCCCCAGCTGCTAGCTGAGACACTACTTCTGGGTATCTGGTACCCAGATGCTTCCAGCCCACATGCTTGCAGCCACCCATTTGGAGCCCAGCTAAGCCCCTCCAGGCACAGGTACAGTTATTCCCCTTATCCATGGGTTATACATTCCAAGACCCCCAATGGATACCTGAAACCTGAGATAGTTCTGAGTCCTATATATACTATGTTCTCTCTTAAACAGGCGCACCTAGTTTTATTGTGCTTCACAGATATTGCTTTTTTTTTTATTTTACAAATTGAATGTTTGTGGCAACCCTTTGTCAAACAAATCTATTGGTGCCATTTTTCATATATGGCTAGCATTTTTTAGCAACGAAATATTTTTTAATTTTTATTAGAATATTGAAGAGGGAGGGAGGGAGAGAGAGAGAGAGAGAGAGAGAGAGAGAGAGAGAGAGAGAGAGAGAAACATCAATGTGAGAGAGATACATCGATCAGTTGCCTCCCACACACTCCCAGACTGGAAATTGAATCCAAAGCCTAGGTATATGCCCTGACCATGAATTGAACCCATGACATTCCAGCTCATCAGACAACACTTCAACCAACTGAGTCACACTGGCCAGGGCAGCAATAAAGTATTTTTAATTAAGGTATGTACATTGTATTTTTAATTAAGGTATGTACATTTTTAGACATCGTGCTATTGCACACTTAACAGACTACAGTATAGTGTAAACATAACCTTTATATGCTAATAAAATCCAGGCCCCAGCCTGGAAACCAAAAAAAATTGTGTTCCTCACTTTATTGCAAAGTTTGCTTCATTCTTATGGTATGGATTCAAACCCTCAATATCTCCAATATATGCTTATATATTTTCACTTAACAGAAGCAATTCACGCCTTCTCTTTGGCATATCTAAATTGCCAGCATCACTAGTCTTGTACTTTGGGGCCATTAGTAAAATAAAGATTACTTGAACACAACAGCTGATCTGATATGATCATTGAGCCAGCTACTAAGTGATAAAGAGGTGGGGAGCGCATACAGTGTGGAGATGCTGGACAAAGTGATGATCCATCACACTACTCAGAATCGTACACAATTAAAAACTTATGAATTATTTTTGGAATTTCCATTTAATATTTTCAGACCATGGTTGACTGTGAAACCACAGAAAGCAAAACCACTAATAAGGGGGTACCTCTGTACTCAGATAGGAGCCTGTCCCTTCAACTGTTGACAGCCCTGGAGAAGGGGAGAAGTTCTAGGGACCTGTGTTGCTGTAGTCAGACTTCTGTTCCTCTCTGGATCTCTGTGTAGGATCTTCATCCTTCAAGGTCAACTCTAAAATTCTGAGCTCAGCTCTTAGGAATAGGACAGGAGAGGCTGCTTCTGTCCAGACAGAGTCAGATGCTTGTTCTGGGCCACATAACAAGGCAGGCTGGACCTGGGACAGGACTGAGAGACAGCCCAGCCTGCAGAGCTCCCAGGCATTGGAAAACTGATTTTCTCTGTGTCACAAAGCCCTGGGGCTCTCCTGGAATAAGAATAGCAGCTTCTCTCCATCTCCACTTCCCATCTTACACCCCCTAACCCAGCCCCACCCTGCCAAAAATAAACCCAGACCACCCCATCTTGTACCAGCTAGACCCACCCTGCCCCTCCAGAGGCAGCTGAGTCACCGCTGGGAGCTGCTTCTTTTTTTAACTGTCTGAGTCACCAGTGTGGCTAAGTCTCCATGACACATACCTCAGGCTGCAGCCCCCAAAGGGCCAAATGAGGGAGGAGTCAGAATAGAGGCTGGCAGCAGATGTAAGTTCAGACTAGAACTTCCAGGCCTAAGGAACTCTCACCCCCTAGCAATCCAGAGCCCAGACCTGCCCTTAATGATCCTGGCATTACCCTGCTCCATCTGCCCAGGACAGTCCTTCAGGGGTTTTGGTGACAAAGCCCATCTGCATCGGCACTGCTTCCACAGCATGTCTTTGCTTCTAAATAGGTCTGGGCTTTCCACCCTGAGATTGCCAGGAGCAGAGGGTATCCAGGCAATGGATGGAAAACAGCCCAAGGTTTGGTGAGCCCTGCAGGGTAGGAGTGAGCATGGCTTGGCTTTCTGAGGTGAAGGCCACAGAGATGTCTAATTCCTGCCTTTCCTCACTGGATCCAACTCAGACTCTGACCATTCTGCCTAGAGCACCAGGAAAACTTTGTGGGACAGAAGCCTCCACTTCAAACCTTTCCTTGCTCTCTCTATGTTCCTTCCACACACAGGAGCAACTGAGCTGCAGAACTCTCCCTTATCCCTATCTCTCTCTCTGCCTCTGTCAGCCCCATCTCTCTGGCCTTGCTCTGTTCTTCCTTTACCCAGTCCTACTGGCAGTCCAAAGTGCTCCCTCTGCAGCTGGTACCTTCACAGGTTCTTCTCTGCCTTCCCAGTAGACATAACACACCTGACCTCCACCCATTCCCACAGAGACTCTGGGCTCGAGGGACCAATTCAAAGAGAAAGTTTCCATCTCCCTCACCCAAGTCCCCGCCTTCCCCTGTCCAAACACAGCTATATCCTGTCCCAGGGAGTGTCAAGATTCCACAGGCACTTCCTTAGCAGCTGAGAAAGTGGGGGAGGGGTAAGAAGGGGACCTTAAAGGCCCTCTTTCTCCTCCCCCCACTTCCCCCGCCCCTGTTTGAAACCTGCACAGCCTCAAATCCCATCTATCTCCTGTCTGTGCTATGGACTCCAGCTATAAATAGGGGCGCTGATTCTATTTTCTTTAAAAACAAGCACCAGACTATTACCACAAGCCCAGAAAAGCACTCCCTGGCTGAGGTAGGTTGGGGACATTGTGTCCAGGCCCCTGCCTCTGGGCACTGGGGCCCTCAAATGAACTAGAGAGAAGCCTGGAGGTGAGACAGGTTGGGCAGAGCTGGTCAAACCTCCAGGTGCCATCCTTGCCAGCAGTCCACTAAGGAATGTGGCTGCCCCTTTCACCCTCCTGGGCCCGTCCTCCTTTCTTCCTGTCTTCCTTCACCAAGCAACCATTCTTATCCCAAGACTCACAGGGTTCACTGAGAGAAGTGACTGATACAACTCCCCAAGCCACAGTGGAATGTCTTTGCACCCCCAATGCAGAGGAGCTTTGGGCTGTGGGGAAGGATGAGGGGAACATTTATAAAGGAGCATGAGGGCATTTCACAGGCAGAGAAGAAAGAAGAGCCCACCATGTAGAAGGCCCTAGGCAGAGGCTGGAAGTAAGAGCCTGACAAATATGGATGGAAAACAGCCCAAGGTCTGGTGAGGGTGACACATGGGGTGTTCAAGGGAAGTGCACAGGAAAGTCTGTGGAGCAGGGGCAAGGTCACCCAGCACCCCACATCAGTACTGCACTAGGGGGTTGAGATTTGATCATGGGGCAATGGGGAGCCATCAAAGTCTTCCAGGCAAAGAAGGATGATGGAGTGACTTTCATTTTAGGTAAACTGTGGCTACTATTAGCAAAACGAGGCAGAAAAATTATTAAGCCAAGCAATTGATGGTGGCCATCTGCTTTGCAGGATAGCACAGAGAAGCAAGAGGAGGAGATGAATTTGAAGGAGAATTTAAAAGTAGGATGGGTGTCCATGAGGATGGAGGAGAGAGAATGTCTGAAAAAAATTAGATTTCTGCCTAGCAGTGGGTGCGTGGTGGGACCTTCACTGGATGGGGAGCAGACATGACACTGACTCTGGCTAGAGATGGGAGGGCTTGGGTTTGGGAGTTCCTAGGGTTGTTCCTGGTGTAGATGTATGTCTAGGGGTCATTGTACGGTGCCAGAGACAGAGATGTGGGTACCATAGCAAAGAGGTGATGCCCGAGGCTAGGAAAAAGAGATGGACTAGAGAATGTGGCAGGATGGGCACAGCTTGGAGATACTGATAGGCTAGAGGGGTTACAGAATTAGTGAGGGTGCTAGGTAGGGACCTATGCCAAGAGGATTCAGGCCTATCATAGGGGAACTCAGTCTGGGGATCTCTGGGGTACCTGGTTGGCACAGAGGCTACTAGCAAGGACACTTAGGTTACCTGGTCCACCCTCACAGGCCATACCCTTCTGGCAGCACACCACCAATACGGGAGCTTGCTGTTCTGCCTATCTGCTGTCATCTCTGCCAATGGAAAATCCCTCATATGGGCCAAATGCTTCCTCATGTAATCTTTGTATTGCCTTATGTGCTGATATTTCCTCTGTCAGTACATGTGTCTAGTCCTCCTGGATGATAGATGCCCTAGGCACAGGACACAGGCTCTGGGCCCTGTTCTCAAGAATTTTCAGTCTGGCCAGGCCTGTCATCCCTTAGACCAAAGGTGAATTCTGCTGTATCCACTGTAGTGACCACACTTCTCCACCAGCAGTTCTTCTTGGGCTGGGCTAGATTGAGCTGGCCAGGGCTCAGGTGTATGTGTCAGTCTCCACACCTAAGTCCCTTTTTACAGATGGGAAAACTGAGGCCAGAGTGGTATGGCAGCATGTGGCTCTGAGTATAGTGTGTGTGGGGGGGGGCGGGGGGGTCCCCCTGACCCAAGCCTCTGCTTCCCCCAAGTCTCCTAGACATGGAACCTCTGTCTGTGGGGTCATCCTAACTCCCTTTTCTATATTTCAGATGGGAGGACTAAGGCAAAGATAGTGGTGTCTTCTCTAAGGCACATAGCCTATTGAGCACAAATTGGGTCAAATTGGTCCAGACCTCTGTCTGGCTTCCACTGTTCCCCCATCCCAGCTAACAATCACTGTCTCCAAGCTCAGAAAAGCCCTGAGGCACCTCTCATCCCAGAGCAGAAGGGATTCTGCCAGAGGGGATGGCCCCTCAGCCTCCTGAAGGCAGGCTTCTCACCCAGGGTGGAAACCACACCTCTCACCTCTCCAGCCTCTTCCATGACCTCTAAGACCTCTATGGGCTGGTGCACCAGAGAGGGACCTTCTTCAGTGCTGACTCACTTATCACTATTTTCTAGAACATGTCATCCTCAGCCAGCCCTAAAGACCCAAAGCCAGATACCATCCAGCCATGATGGGAGAGACCAGCTGCCAAACCATGCATGGAAAACGAAAAGCTCTCTCCTTCCCTCACTCCCTCCCCCCTCTACCACTCCCAACCCTGAAAGAGGGAGCCTTGAGGACAGGAAGGGAAAAAGTGTGTCTTCCCCAGGCAGGGAGCCAGTTCTCACACTCAGGCAGATGCTCCATTTCTAAGTCACACATAGCAATCAACACCCCTTCTATGTGCATACCCCACCCTAACACCTACAGTAGCAGGCTCAGGAAGCACACCAACAAGGTCTTGAATCCCACTCCGCTGCTGCTCTTCATGCCCTAGCACAGGTAACTATCCTCCTTGCCTCAGTTCCTCACTTGTAAAATAGGAGCAATCTGCTGGGGAGGCCAGATGCCAGGCAAGCTCCTTCACTCTTTCTTCTCTCCAGAACCCCTATCTCAGCCTGGTCAACTGAGATGAGGGACCCATATTCCCTCCAGGGCCAGGGGAAAGGGAATGTGGATGACGGCCTAGAAATCCTCCCTGTATAAGGAGGAAAATCACAGGACAAGAAAAGCCTTTCAGAATTGCTTCAAGCCACAGAAGCCCCACCCTTTCATGCTCTGGCTTAGAGAACAGCAGGCTTCCACAAAGACTTTACTGAGGGCCCTGTTTCATCCTGCCCCAGCCTTCCAGCCTGGGTGGACTCTAGGCTGCTTCTTCCAGCAAAACCTTTCATTTTCTCTCCCACTTCCTCTGTGTCCCACGTGGCCCCAGGGTAGGAACACATGGCTGGGAGCCCAGGGCACCAACTCTGCCTCATCAGTGTTTGTGGACCAATCTCAGTATCTTACCCCACTAGTCCTCTGCTTCCTTTCCAGAGGCACTCGCCTTCCAGAGGGGTTCCTAAATTGGACATGTTCCTCAGTTTATGCCCTTGGCATGGGTGGCCTCCAGGTGCTTGGTTAGAAGACCAGTAGCTGAGGCCAGTGACCAGGGTCAGGGTTCAGCCAATAATTGAGGAAGCCATTGTCCTGCCCTGTACTCCTTGGCAACCAAACACAAGGTCAAGTACCCTGAGAGTGAGTCTTGTGGTCAAGCGTTCTCAAAGTGAAGAGGAATGGGGACCACAGGTGAAGTCTCTGTAGTGTTGAGATATAAAGACAGGGGTTTGCCCACAAGTACAGGAGCCTCTTCAACAGCCTGCCGTCAATGATTCCCACACCCTACTGGGACAAGTTGTTGTCTCCTGGGAGGAAGAGGAATGGCCGCTGTTTTAAGTTCCCCATGGCTTTGAACTAATCTACTGTTGTTCCAATGGCCCTGCCTTGAGGGTGCTTGAATGGCTCTGGGTTATGGACTCCATCTGGAACCAAGGACACAGGTAGTGAGCACTGAGGGTGCCAGGTGCATGAGCATCTTCCAGGCAGCCAGCCCTGGCAGATCCAGTATTCAGAGACAGACTGGCCCTACCACACTAAATTCTCCCTTGTCCTACACTCACTCCACCGCTACCCACTGTGCAAGTGTTAGGGTCTGCACTGTTCCATAAGAATGAGTTCTCATACCAGTGCATTTTCTTTCCCAACTCTGCAACGGGAGGGAGCAGCATAGGGAACATCAGCCACATCAGGTTCTAAATCAGAGGGAACTCTCCTGCCCCAGCCTTGTTAGAGTTTCCCTGGTTTGGGCAGCAGAATACTGGAGATCTGGCTTGAGGTGACTTCAGGGAGGGCCCAGCTACAGGGGAAGGACACCTGGCCCATCCCTGCTCTCACATAGGGCCATTCACAAACACACCTATGAAGACAAAGGACCCTTCACTCTTGCTTTGGCACTCCCAGAATACCCCACTCTTCAGAGTCCCCAGGAGGACTCTCCCAGCTTCACCCCATCCCTACCTTGGATCTGGAACCAGGATTTGTCACCCATGGTGGAAGAGTCCAGCTTCACCTAGAACAGGAACCTCTCTGTCCCCAAATGGCTTGCGGGTTGTCCTCTCCTCAATCTCCTTACTCCTGTCCACAGCAGCAGGCTCACTGCCTACATCCTGCTTTCTCTATCTCTCTTGTGTTTTTCCTTCCCCATCTCTCTCAGGCCTCAGTCTGGATCCCTGAGTTCAGTCTTTGTGGAGGAAAGGTCTTTATTTTGCATTCTCAGGTGTGCTTTGGTTTTGTTTTTTTGTTGTTGTTAATCCTCACCCAAGGATGTTTTTCCATTGATTTTTAGAGAGAGTGGAAAGGGGGAGACAGAGAGAGAGATGCATCATCTGGTTGCCTCCCACATGCAAGGCCAGGATTGAGCCTGCAACCAAGGTATGTGTCCTTGACCAGAATCGAATCCTTCAAGTCCACAGGTCATGCTCTGTCCACTTGAGCCAAACTTGCTAAGGCCCATTCTCAGTTTTAATATCTTTCTTGGGCTTTCTGTCTTTCCTAGGTTGGTTCTCCTTCTACATCCCTATCATTCCAATGGTGTATTTGTATGAATGAATGAATGAATGAATGAATGAATGAATGAATGAATGAATGAATATGGTTCTGCCCTCTCTCACCATCCATCTCTCAGCTCCTGCTCTGTCTCTGTACCAATAAGTCCTTCCTCAACAATACATGTCCAAGTCTCCCACCACCACACTTGACTGTGTGCCTAGGCACTCCCCACTGGCCATCCTGCCCAGCAGCTCTCAGCTCCCAAACTTTCTCCCTTATAAAGTCAGACAGCAGCAAACACCCAGGAATGCTGCTGCTGCCCATGACGCATGCTGGCTGTGGGGCTGCCTGGCTGCCCCAAAGCGACCAGGAATGTGGCAGGAGCAGGCACAAGGAATCAATTGCCAGGGAGGCATGAGGTGGGGGTGGGGGTAGGGGTGGGGGTTCCCAGACAGGTGGCAGGGCCAGCACTGCGGGCTTTCTGTTTTTCTCTGACAAATTGTTCTCCTCTGGGGCCTCGGGGGTTCAAAGAAATGGAAGCCAAGTACCCCTACTACAGGCAGGGCTACAGAGAATTTTGATATTGTGGAACCCACAACCCAGGAAGTAGGGACCAGGCTGAGAAGGCAAGAGACCCCAGGCCAGACTCTTTAGACTCTTCTGGAGCAAGAGTGATGTTTCCAGATACAACCAGGATGGGACAGAGGGAAGAGAGGAGGCAAAGACTAAGATAGGGAGAGATGAGGAAAAACAGAGGCAGAGACAGGCAGCAGGGTGGCTGAAGAGCCAAGGCAGAGATAAGAAGAGATGGGACAGAGCTAGGGAGAGACAGTCTGGCTAGCCTATTCCTAAGGACTCAGAAGGAGCAGGATCTGCAGCATCCTACCCACCCCTACCCCCACCCCCAACTAGAAAGGCACCATACTTGAGACCTGTCCCTAGCCTGGGAGATGGTCAACAGCCTGATGTGCACATACTCTGCCCCTTGTCCCAAAAGCCTGTTGACAGGCAGACACTTGAGCATCACCATGGAAGTAAGCCTCAGCTTTAGGATCTCCCCCCCCCCCAACAGAGCAGGAGCCAGGTTCCCAGTCATAAATGTCCCAGGAGTGCCCCCCAGGGAGCCAGAAGATGCCCACATAACCTCTGCCATGCCAGAGGGTGGCTTGCTAGGGGCCCTTGTCCTAGGCTTCATCTTCCCATGTGAGAAGGGGCTTGGTAGGGAAGGACACAAGCTCTTTCTGTGCTCCCAGCCCTTGTCTCAGGAAGCGGAATGGAGCTGCCCAGCTCTGGGCACAGACAGCAGTGCCCTGTTCATGGGCAGGAAGGGTGGGATGTTATGAGCCTTCTCCACCTTCAGCAAACCTCTTAAATGGATGGGCGCCAAGAAGGAGGAAT
This sequence comes from Murina feae, assembly GCA_004026665.1. Classification (NCBI taxonomy): domain Eukaryota; kingdom Metazoa; phylum Chordata; class Mammalia; order Chiroptera; family Vespertilionidae; genus Murina; species Murina feae. The sequence continues at coordinate 22,371 of PVJC01006614.1, forward strand.
AGAAACCCTCCAGGAACACAGGGCCCCTTTCACAGAACCAGACCCAGCCAAATCATGGTGGGTGGGCAATGAGGGGCAAGACAGGCCTAGGCACAATCACTGTTTTGTCCTGGCAGCTCCCAGCACGCGCGCACACACACACACACACATGCAGCCTTATGCAAATCCAAAACACACCCCCAGCAGCCACCCACACACTTACACACACATGCAAATACACATCTGTATTACTCTAGACATTTACCTATCTGTCTTCTAGGCAGAGAAACTGATACATGTGGGACCCTTCTTGCTCCTTCACTTACCCCCCTGACCCTGTGGAACATCCTGCCCTCACCATTCTGAAAGCTTGGCACCACTCCGGCAGCCCACAACATGAACCCTCTGCACACCCATATTAGAGAGCAAACCTCTGGATCGGGGAGGGACCTATAGGACTTATCCCAACAGACAGGAGGAGGAAGGATTGGAAGGAGTGTTCATTTTACAAAATGGTGACCAGGAGGCCTCCTGTACGCTGCCACTGGGGATCGAGCCTCCAACCCTAGCATGGGCTCTTCTCCAGCTGCTGCAGGCCTGAGCTGGTATTTTGATGAATCATGAGTCTTCTTGACCCAAGAGAATCAAGGGGATGTCTCAGACAGCTCTAATGCCTCCACTCCTCCCCGACCAACCAACTCCCCAGTAGCCATAAGCCCAATATAGTCATGTTACCTTTCCTTCTACTCTCTTCTGTCTTTGACATTCTGGAACCTATATATTCCTGCCAGTCTCTCATTTGTCCTTGTCCTTGCTTCCCATTCCCCTCCCTCTCTGCTCCTCTACAGCACCTTTATCTCCCCTAGGAAGCCCTTGGGGATTGACTTCTAGCTCATTATTTCTTTATCCTGTACCACCTATTCATTCAAACTCCTCCAATTGCCCCTTCCCCAGAACAGAGATTCTATGTTCTTGCAACTGCAGCATTCAGAGACAGTAAGGGGCAGAAGAACAGAAAGTAGGAGCAACGAGGTTGGGGGAGTGAGAGAGGGACTGTCAGAGTTTCCAAAACACTGGCCAGCAAGGCCTCAGAAGCCTCTGTTGGAATAGGGTGGAGGGGCTGCCTGGCCTGTGAACTCCCAGCATAGCACAAGGCTGCTTGTGTGAGCCTTTTCCTGCCTGGCCCCACTGGAAACAGCAGGGTCCAGCCCCTCAATGAGCCCATTCAGACTCCAGCCCTCTGGAAAGTACCTCTACTAGTACATCCTGCTGCCCTCCCATTTGGGCCTGGAGAACCAGGCCAAACTGGCTGCTGGAAGGGCACTGGAGGCAGGTTGGTTAAAGCCAGCCATTTACTTCAATTCCTGCTTAATCCAGAGCCCTGACCTTAATCATGTCCCAGCAGATTTATTTTTTAAAAATATTTTTAGTGATTTCAGAAAGGAAAGGAGAAGGAGAGGGAGAGAGAGATAGAAACATCAATGATGAGAGAGAATCATTAATCAGCTGCCTCCTACATGCCCCACATTGAGGATTGAGCTTGCAACCCTAGCATGTGCCCTGACCAGGAATCAAACCATGACCTTCTGGTCCATAGGTCAATGCTCAACCATTGAGCCACACCAGCTGGGCTCCAACAGATTTATATACACCTTTAGCAAAAGGGAGTATGGATGAGTGTGTGGGTTCATTCCCACACAGGGGAAAGAAATGGGCCTTCTCCCTGTAGATGGTAGGCAGGTAAATGTTCAGCAACAGGTTCTCTGGGAGAGAGGGAGCCCTGATTTGTGGTTTGGATCTCTTTACATGGTATAAATATTCTCGCCAGGCAACATCACCTGCCTAACAAAATCCCTAAAAATTTACAATCAGCTATTGCCAGCTGCTATGAGCTCTGGCCCATCACCACGGTGGCCCTGTTCTGCAGGGATCATGTGCCCACCCTCTGCAACTGGGGGTGCCCTCAGTGTAGTGTGCTGCATTTTGTTATTAAGAATCAATGTCCTTGCAGGTAAGTTACCCACAGGTGCCCACTACCTGCTAGTCCCCTAACTTGTCCCTTACCAGTACCACGGTCTGTTGGCCTTGCTGGGATTACTGGGCCATGTTCTCAGGTGGTTTTGAAATTCTTATTGACTCCTTTAACTTCCCAGTCAAAGGTTCCTATGTTTCCAGCAAGTGCCAGCAAAAGAGATGACTATAAGGGTTGCAAGCTCAGCCCAAGTGGAAGAGTGTTATCCTTGGACATCCCTCACATAGTGCTGGCTGCTCATAGGGCATACATGCCTCCAACTCCTCAGTGGCTATTTTTTCAGGTACACATCAGCTGGTTCAGGTTGGCCAGGGACTAATAGGTATATAGCCGATGCTAGACCATCCCTATCAAAACCATCAGCCTTTATTCACTCACACAAGGTTTAAGGGAAGCCCAACAGGGATAATTCATCTTTTTAAACCATTACTGTCTGCCTCTCCCAGGCTTGAACATCTGGAGGACAGACTCAAAGTTATTTTTGGCTCTGATCTCCACAAAGGAATAGACCAGAAATTGTGGCAGCAAGTTGGAGAGCAAGAGAGGCTAATTTGAGGAAACTGCCTGGAAGGAGGTGGCAACTTAAAAAGAGGAGGTATCTCAACATGGGACAAAAGGGACCCTGAACAATGATCACTAACCCTTTGAAACCCCTGCTGCTTTGAGAGGCCCACTGGCCTGCCCAGCAGACCCTCAGCTCCTCCCGAGCCTTGTCTTCAGCCTCAGACCCTGCCTTGTCATCACTGGCTTGCAAACAATGGGACCGGATCTGACTGCTCACCAGGGACCAGTAATAGCTCTACCGCAGGACGCAACATGGGGTGACGCAGGAAGTTTTGGCCTACTTGGGGTCTAGCACTGCACATGGCCTCCATCTGGCCTTAGAACCTTTGCTTCTCTGTGGACTCAGACCAAACAAGCTGCCTCTACCCAACTCCAAAAGCAGCTGGGAGCATGGGCCAAGAGAAAAGTAAAGATGGGTGAGCTGGCCCTAGCTGGTTTTTCTCAGTGGATAGAGTGGCAGCCTGCGGACTGGTCAAGGGCATGTACCTTGGCTGTGGGCACATCCCCAGTTGGGGGTATGCAAGAGGCAGCTGATTGATGCTTCTCTCTCATCAATGTTTCTGACTCTCTATCCCTCTCCCTTCCTCTCTGTCAAAAATCAATAAAATATATTTAAAAAAAAAAAAAAAAAGATGGGTGAGCTGCCTGACAGCAACACCACTAGGCCCCAGCCAACCCACGGAGGTGGGCCATAGCATGGAAAGTAGCCAAAGTGTAAGGGAAGGAATTTGAACAGGAATCAGTTGAGGGTAAAGGTGATTCTTCTGGAACTCCAATCCTGGGATTTGTGACCACCAGACAGGTGATCACACCAGTGACGGTTTTCCTTTAGGCCAAGGAGGTACCAGACCCAGGGGCTGAGGGGAAGAGAACCATTGCTGGTAGAGGCCCCTGGCCTTAAGAAACTCTGAAGAGGAGACCTGAATTGCTTGAAATTTCTGGATTGGGCCTCCTTCAGACACAAAATCTAGGCTGGGTACCTTCTGGGGCCAGGACCAAGCCGGTGCTGGCATCTGGCTGAGGCCCATGGGACAGCCATGTGGAAGACCATGAGGGTGTGCCAACATGAAACCATTCCCTGCAGCCCACATATTCACTTTGTAGCATGTGTCCTCCTCAAGGCAAGGATCTGAGACTTGACTAAGACTCCCTCTCTCACACAGCCTCCTTCTTCGGTGAGAACCACCTAGAGGTGTTAGTGGCCACAGTTCTAACCAACATAGACCTACAGCTACAGTTCTCCACATCCCAGCGTGAAGCCCTGCTTCTCCTGGCAGCAGGCCCAGCTGACCATCTCCTCCTGCAGCTCAATTCTGGACGCCTGCAGGTCAGTGACATCTCCCTGCTGATCTCTAGCTTTCAATGGCCCCTAACCAGCTATGTGACCTTGTGCAAGTAATTTTCACCTTGAGGTCTCAAGTTCTCCACTGTGAGATGGACAACAGAATCCCAGAAGCTGTGAGTCCCTCATGAACTTGCTCTGCCCTCCTGTTCTCCAATCTCACTTCTTACCACGACTCTAGCTGGCCTTTAGGTGCTGACTGCTATAGTGGCTTTCAGTTCCCTGGTTATCTATGGTCTCTTGCTGCCAAGTGTTTTCTCACTCCACTCCCTGTACCTCATGCCTGTCTCACCAACTCCCTACACCTAACACTAGTCTCTCCTTGAAGTTTCAACATGGACATTTCTTCCCCCCCGCCTCCTTACCCCCACCCTGCCCAGTGATCTTCTGGGCTCTGCATAGCAACAATCATGTCTGTAGATGATGGTAACAACAGTACTGCCACAGCTTCCTCGTTTTTCCATTTAATCCTTCAAGTCACTACAAGCTATATTAGCAAGGATTCCTCTGGCTCTCTCTTGAGTCTTCTCCCTAACCATGAAGAGTTTGAGAACCCAAGGTCTTAGTCCAATTGAGAGTCAGCTGATTCCAGGCCACACTGAGGAGAGGACTATGGCCTGAGCACCCATCAATCCACCTGCTGCTGCCATTGCTTCTCACTATCATAAGGTATCACTGTTAAAACCTGTCCTGATACCCTTCCTCTCTGCCAGATGCAATAAGGCCATACCCCTACAGAAGTGCTCCCTACTTGAACTGCCAATGTCTCATTAATAGTGCTGTGCCCTTTCAGTTCCCCTCCTCTGCCAAGACCTGTTCTGCCTTCCGCTTGTGGGAGCACTCCCTAAAGATCTCCCCTCACTTTAGGTCACGGAGCTTTTCCTATTAAACCTTCCCAATGCAGAACCTCTGCTTGGGTTCCCCATGCCTGAGTAATGAGCCTGGCTGCTTTGGTAACCCTCCATGTTTGCCCCACTCAGGGCCCTCAGCAGGGGGTTCCCAGGTGCCTATAATGGAATCTTTTATATTCCAAAGTAATTTTTCTAGCATTTCTCAGCAAGGAAAGAGGGAACAAAATTTTTTTTAATCCAGATTGAATGACTAGGAGAGTATCCCCTAGATATCAGTTATTGTGGATAGGGACCACATGTGACTCATATCAGAGCCCAGAGATTGTCCAGGCCTTATAGGGATCACTCTGGTGAATGTTTAGAAAATAAGAGATGACAGAAAGAAGAGAAAGGTGGCATGAGAAGACATTGTTCTAGGCCTTAGGGACCAACTATGCTTTTCCAGCAAAAGTGGTAGATTCACAGGACTGCCTCCCCTATTCCCCATCTCTCCTCAGGTCAGACTTGTCCTAGACCGGGAGGAAGTGAGGCTGCAGACCCCATCAGAGATGCTGCTGAGTGACTCCATCCTCCACACAGTGGGGCTAATGATATCAGATGGCTGGGCCTTGTTGTCAGTCGATGGGCTCCTCAACACTTCTGCCCCAGTCGCAGGAGGGCCTCTGAAGGTCCCCTATGGGCTCTTTGTGGGGGGCACTGGAAACCTGGGCCTACCCTACCTGAGGGGAACCAGCCGACCTCTGAGGGGTTGCCTCCATGCTGCCACCCTCAATGGGCACAGCCTCCTTCAGCCACCAACCCCAGATGTGCATGAAGGCTGTGCTGAAGAGTTTTCTGCTGGTGATGATGTGGCCCTGGGCTTCTCTGGGCCCCACTCACTGGCAGCCTTCCCTCCTTGGAGTACTCGGGATGAAGGCACCCTGGAGTTTACACTCATCACAAGGAGCCAGCAGGCACCCCTGGCCTTCCAGGCAGGCGGTCAGCAGGGGGACTTCATCTACTTGGATATATTTGAGGGCCACCTGCGAGCTGTGGTCGAGAAAGGCAAGGGCACTGTGTTGCTCCACAATAGTGTGCCTGTGGCCGATGGGCAGCCCCACGAGGTCAGTGTCCACATGGATGCTCACCAGCTGGAAATCTCCGTGGACCAGTACCCAACACGTACTTCCAACCGTGGGGTCCTCAGCTACCTGGAGCCACGCGGCAATCTACTTCTCGGGGGGCTAGATGCAGAGGCCTCTCACCACCTCCAGGAACACCGCCTGGGCCTGGCCGCGGGGGCTGTCAGTGTCTCCCTACTGGGCTGCATGGAGGACCTCAGCATCAATGGCCAGAGGTGGGGGCTCCGGGAGGCCTGGCTGACTCGCAACATGGTGGCTGGCTGTAGGCCTGAGGAAGATGAATACGAAGAGGATGCTTATGGCCCCTACGAAGTTTTCTCCACCCTAGCACCTGAAGTTTGGCCAGCCATGGAGCTGCCTGAGCCCTGCGTGCCTGAACCCGGGCTGCCTCCTATCTTTGAAAATTTCACCCAACTGCTGACCATCAGCCCCTTGGTGGTGGCGGAGGGTGGCACAGCCTGGCTTGAATGGCGGCATGTGCAGCCCACCCTGGACCTGAGAGAGGCTGAACTGCGCAAATCCCAGGTGCTGTTCAGTGTGAGCCGCGGGCCGCGCCATGGCAAGCTAGAGCTGGACATTCCAGGCACAAGGACTCGGCAAATGTTCACTCTCCTAGATGTGGTGAACCGCAAGGTCCGCTTTGTCCACAATGGCTCTGAGGACACCTCCGACCAGCTGATGCTGGAGGTGTCAGTGACAGCTCAGGGGCCCATGCCCTCCTGCCTTCGGAGGGGCCAAACTTACATTCTGCCCATCCAGATAAACCCTGTCAATGACCTGCCCCGTGTCATCTTTCCACATGGCAGCCTCATGGTGATCCTGGAACACACACAGAAGCCACTGGGGCCCGAGGTTTTCCAGGCCTATGACCCAGACTCCACCTGCGAAGGCCTTACCTTCCAGCTCCTGGCTAGTGGCCCTGTGGAACGCCGAGACAAACCCGGGGAGCCAGCAACCGAGTTCTCCTGCCGGGAGCTGGAGGCAGGCAGTCTTGTCTATGTCCACAGTGGCGGGCCTGCCCAGGACCTCATCTTCCGGGTCAGTGATGGGCTGCAGGCCAGCTCCCTGGCCACACTGAAGGTGGTGGCTGTCCGGCCAGCCATTCAAATTCGCCACAACACAGGGCTGCGCTTGGCCCAGGGCTCTGCTGCACTGGTCTTGCCCACCAACTTGTCAGTGGAGACAAATGCTGTAGGGCAGGATGTGAGTGTGCTATTCCGAGTCACTGGACCTCTGCAGTTTGGGGAGCTACAGAAGAGAGGATCAGGTGGGGCAGAGGGTGCAGAATGGTGGGCTACACAGGCCTTCCACCAGCGGGACGTGGAACTGGGCCGCGTGAGGTACCTAAGCACTGACCCACAGCACCATGCTGCAGACATGGTGGAGAAACTGACCTTGGAGGTGCAGGTGGGTCAGGAGACCCTAAGCAATCTGTCCTTCCCGGTGACAGTCCAGAGAGCCACTGTGTGGCTGCTGCGGCTAAAACCACTGCACACTCAGAACACCCGTCAGGAGGCCCTTACCACAGCCCACTTGGAGGCCACCCTAGAGGAAGCAGGCCTGAGCCCCACCACTTTTCACTATAAAGTGGTTCAGGCCCCCAGAAAAGGTAATCTTCGACTGCAGGGCACACGGCTGTCAGAAGGTCAGGGCTTCACCCAAGATGACCTGCAAGCTGGTAGGGTGACCTATGGGGCCACAGCACGTGCCTCAGAGGTGGTCGAGGATGTCTTCCTTTTCCGTGTCACAGCTCCACCACACTTCTCCCCGCTCTACACTTTCCCCATCCATATTGGTGGTGACCCAGATGCTCCTTTCCTCACCAATGTTCTCCTCTCAGTCCCTGAAGGTGGTGAGGCTATCCTCTCCGCTGACCACCTCTTTGTCAAGAGTCTCAACAGTGCCAGTTATCTCTATGAGGTTATGGAGTGGCCCCGCCATGGGAGATTGGCATGGCAGGGGACACAAGACAAGACCATCATGGTGACATCCTTTACCAATGAGGACCTGCTGCATGGCCGGCTGGTGTACCAGCATGATGACTCTGAGACCACAGAAGATGACATCCCATTTGTAGCTACCCGCCAGGGGGAGGGCAGTGGTGGCATGGCCTGGGAGGAAGTACGTGGTGTCTTCCGAGTGGCCATCCAGCCCGTGAATGACCACGCCCCCGTGCAGACCATCAGCCGCATCTTCCATGTATCCCGGGGTGGGCAGCGACTACTCACTACAGATGACATAGCCTTTAGCGATGCTGACTCTGGCTTTACTGATGCCCAACTGGTGTTGACCCGCAAGGACCTCCTCTTTGGCAGTATTGTGGCTGTGGATGACCCCATGCGGCCCATCTACCGCTTTACTCAGGAGGACCTCAGGAAGAAGCGAGTACTATTCATGCATTCCGGGGCTGACCGTGGCTGGATCCAGCTACAGGTGTCTGATGGGCAGCACCAGGTCACCACATTGCTTGAAGTGCAGGCTTCAGAGCCCTACCTCCGTGTGGCCAATGACTCTAGCCTAGTGGTCCCTCAAGGAGGCCAGGGCACCATCGACACAGCTATACTCCACCTGGACACCAACCTAGACATTCGCAGTGGGGATGAGGTTCACTATCATGTCACAGCTGGCCCACACTGGGGGCAGCTGCTCCGTGCAGGCCAGCCAGCCACAGACTTCTTTCAGCAGGATCTGCTGAATGGGGCTATTCTCTACAGCCACAACGGCAGCCTCAGACCCCATGATACCCTGGCCTTCTCTGTGGATGCAGGGCCTATGCACACGAATGCCACCCTACAAGTGACCATTGCCCTAGAAGGGCCACTGGCCCCACTGCACCTGGTCCAGCACAAGAAGGTCTATGTCTTCCAGGGAGAGGCGGCTAAGATCAGAAAGGATCAGCTGGAGGTAAAAGGGCTAGGGGGTGAGCAGCATATGGGCCTTCGTACTATGCAAGCTTGGATGTTTCCAGTATGCCTGTGATGGCTTCTGGGTCAGGTGTGTGTACATGCCTTGGGTATGCTCCTGTACACATGCATGTTCTGTGCCCAAGAGTTTCTGGGGAATTTGTTGTACATAAAGCTACCTGTGCATTGTGAATAGCTCCACATGTCATGTGCATATGTGTACATGTTGTGGTTAACAATGCATGTTTCTGGCCCGCTCCCAGGCCACAAAATCTCTGAAGTTGAGCCTAAGAATCTGTATTCTAGTAACAATAAGTTCTCTGGAGGGTTTTCTTAGACACAAACTTTGAGTACTATAGGCCTTGGAGACAAGCTTAGCTTGTCCCCAGGCTCCCATGTCCTGAGCTCTTTTCCCAGACCTCAGACCAGGACTCATGGTCTGAAGAGAGCTGCTGAACCCCCAGGAACCTCACAGAGCTACCACAGGCCTCTCAGCAGGCCCACTGACTTGCTTTGTGATCTTAGGCCAGTCTCTTGCCTTTTCTGGACCTTTTTCTCCTACGCTGTCAATTTCTGAGCCCCTTGTGGTTCTGTCTGTCTGGGCTTTTGTCAGAATGTGACTATATATATATCTGGCATCAGGTTGTCTTTGCCCTGGAGGAGGTAGCATTTGAGCCAGGCTTTGAATAGTCTGGGATTTCAATTAGCAAGAAATGGGGGGAACCATATTACAGGCAGAGGGACAAGTCCAGGCAAAAGCACAGAATCAAGGATGTGAACTTGGGGTTGAACAATCAGGTGAGGGAGCATCCAGCAGCCCTGGATCTGGACAGGGTCTGTAAGTCCTAAGCAGTCTATAGTGTCTTAGAGCCTGTGCCTCAAGAAGGATGGGGCGCTCTCTGGTGGTGAGAAGTGACAAATGGTGGGGGTGGGGCAGCATGTGTGTGTGTGTGTGTGTGTGTGTGTGTGTGTGTGTGTATACACACGAGTAGGATGATTGTGTGTCTCTATTCACACATTAGTATTTGGTAAAATTATATGTCTATGTCACTGAATCGGAGGATGTGTGATTGTGTACATCTCAGGGAGTGTGTCTCAGAGGTCAGGATGGCCTCCCCTGTGCCTGTGGTGAGTCCCTGTGACCCTCTGTTAACCAGGCAGCCCAGGAGACAGTGCCACCTGCAGACATTGTGTTCTCAGTGAAGACCCCCCCAAGTGCTGGCTACCTGGTGATGTTGTCTCACGCCACCCCTGCAGCCGAGCCACCCAGCTTGGAGCCCGTGCAGAGCTTCTCTCAGGAGGCCGTGGATGCGGGCAGGGTCCTGTATCTACATTCCCGCCCTGAGTTCTGGAGTGATACCTTCTCCCTGGATGTGGCCTCAGGCCTGGGTGCTCCCCTTGAGGGTATCCACATGGAGCTGGAGGTGCTGCCCACCACCATCCCACTGGAGGCACAGAACTTCAGTGTCCCCGAGGGTGGCACTTGCACCCTGGCCCCTCCACTGCTCCGTGTCACTGGGCCCTACTTCCCCATTCTGCCAGGCCTTGTCCTGCAGGTGTTAGAGTCACCCCGGCATGGAGCCTTGTGGAGAGAAGACAACCCTCAAAACAGGACCCTCAGCACCTTCTCCTGGAGAGAGGTATGCTGTCAGAGAGGTCCCAGGGGTACAGTCCAGTTCTGGGGGCAGAGTGAGAGAGCCTTGGGGTGCCCAGTCTGGGGGGGTGTGAAAAAAGGAGGCATGTTACGGAGCGTATTTGCTTCAGATGCCTTACCTCATTCCTTCTTCACCAGGTAGATAGAAATGATGATCCCATTTCCTTCACTTCTTCATTCCTTTACTCGGGGAGAAAGGGCTGTCTCCACCTACAGAAACGGAAGTACTAAGGGACTCAGTCTCCTTCCCCACCCAAGGGCAGGGCATCAAGGGGGCTGAGCCTGACCTCCAGCCCTGGGCCGGCCTGCAGGTGGAAGAACAGCAGATCCACTATGTTCATGACGGGAGCGAGACACGGATGGACAGCTTCATCCTAGTGGCTAATGCCTCAGAGATGGACCGCCAGAGCCATCCTGTATCCTTTGCCATCACCATCCTGCCTGTCAACGACCAACCCCCTGTCCTCACCACAAACACAGGCCTGCAGGTGAGAGCATTCTAGAACCACCTACTATCCACCCCCTCCTGGAGAAAGGCGCAACACACAGCTTCCCCCTATCTGAGCCTCCGTTTCCTCCTCCTTAAAATAGGGACTATGTCACATGCCTCACTAGATTGTTGGGAAGAGGGAAGAGCTATTGCACTGAAAAATAAAACACAGGCTTGAGATTTTCTTCTTGGACATTTATAAGTGCAGGAGGCAACCTTATGAATGCTGTTTCCTGGGCTCACTCTCAACAGAAGGGTTTTTCTATGGCTTAGGACCAGAATTCCAAAGACAGTTCTTTCAAGCCCTTAAGGGTGGACTCCAGGTGAGAAGCCATTAAGCTGCCCACTTCCACCCCCAGCAAGTAAATCTCACAGCTTGGCTCCCCAAGTCCCTGCCCCCACATGGGGCACAGCAGTGGTGATCCCATTCAGCAGAGGTGGAAGTTAGAGCCCAAACAGGTGACAAAACTTCTCTACGGTCTCAAAACTATTACTGGTGGAACAGAAAGGGTGTGGCTTCACCCAGCAAGACAGTGATGGACAGGGTGTGTACTCCAGGTCAGTAGGAGACATGGGAGGCTTCTAAAGAGGGCTGACAGGCTGTCTGTGACATGAGCACTGGGCATTTTTGTGGTATAGGATGTGCTGCTGCTCAAGTGGAAGGGAGACCAGCAAAAGGTGGGGTATAGGCTAAGGGCTATCCCCCTACCTCCCACCCCTACCCCTCACCCCCAGAGAACAGTCAAGTGGTGCTGTGTGGAAGCTCAACCACCAGGTGGTGCTGTCCACTGTGTTCATGCCAGGAGCCTCCAACCATAGTGGCCTTCCTTCTTGAGCTCTGGCATAGGTCATGGGGCCTAGGGGTGGGAGTCCAGGCATCCCAGAGACTTTAATTCTCCAAGTTCGGAAGCCCCTCCCCAATACTGCTCACAAGTTGTTGATCCAGCAGGACATGTAACAGGACTCTGGGAATGGGATCCTGCCCTGCTGGCAGATAGGAAGGCTGAGGGAGATTCCCCTTCACTCTTGAGCATAGGGAGAGGCAGTCTGCATCCAGGCAGGCCTCACCCACCCACTGAGGCTTGTGACTGCCCTATTCCCAGTCCTGCTTCAGTGCTTCAGGGTGGTGGCCAACCATCACCTCTCCAGCTGTCCCTGCCTCCCATACCCTCCCTCACTTGCAAGGGAAGCCCATTTCTCAGTATCCTGGGCAGGCAAAAATTGTTGTTCCCAGCTCCTGCCTCCCAGACTCACTATTGAGGGTTTGAGGGAGACCTCTGCCCTGCCAGTGAGACAAATAGATTAAGCAGTGCTGTTGGCCAGGCTTGGATGATTCTGGGGGTGAGAAGCCTGTGAGAGTAAGAGCTGGAAGCTTCCTGGGGTAGAGAGACATGAGCAGTCCTTGAGGGATAGTCAGGATTAGGGCAGATGGGAGCAGGGAGCCTGGTCCTGGGGTCCCTGGAGTAACAGAGAAAGGTGAATAGGTGCAGACGAGCCCAGAATGGCCATTGGTGGGGGCAGAATCTTCACAGGCCTGTGTCCCCAGATGTGGGAGGGGGGCACTGTGCCCATCCCTGTGGCAGCCCTTAAGGGCACAGATGGCGACTCAGAGCCCGAGGACCTGGTCTACACCATCGAGCAGCCCAGCAATGGACAAGTAGTGCTGCAGGCGACACTGGGCACCGAGACCCACAGCTTCACACAGGCCCAGCTGGACAGTGGGCTTGTGCTGTTCTCACACAGAGGTGGGTGCTTAGATGTGGGGACACCTTGAGGACAGGGTGCCAGCATGGGCCAGTGATACCCAATTCCACATCTGCCTTCAGGAGCCCTGGATGGAGGCTTCCGCTTCAGCATCTCTGATGGCAAGCACACTTCCCCTGGACACTTCTTCCGCGTGGTGGCCCAGAAGCAGCCGCTCCTTTCTCTGGAGGGCAGCCGAACACTAACTGTCTGCCCAGGTGAGTCTGCCAAGTATGGGTGGCACACAGGGTCACAGGCCTTGCCCTGGTCCCTGGTCTGAGCCTGACAAGCCCTTTTTGCCTCTCATAGGATCTGTCCAGCCACTTAGCAGCCAGAACCTGAGAGCCAGCTCCAGCACAGGCACCGACCCTCACCATCTGCTCTATTTGGTGGTGCAGGGCCCCCAGCTTGGCCGGCTGTTCCACACCCAGCAGGAAAGCACTGAGGAGGCCCTAATGAACTTCACCCAGGCTGAGGTAAGGGCTCAATTCTCTATAGCCACATCTCAGGTGGCCCACTCTGCCATGGAAACATGTGGATACGGGTACCAGATCCAGCATAGCTGGCAGCACACTTCCTAAACCTCCTATGATCCAGGCCATGCATGCCTTGCTCTCCAGGAGCCACTAGGCCCTTAATTCAAATGGGACTTTGTGTTCCATGGTGAGAGAGAAGGTGCAGGAGCTCAAGGTGACAGGGGCTCAGAACAGGGATCAGGTCCTGGGACTTGGCTTCCAGAAGGAAAATGAAGTTGGACCCTAGGAACTAGAAAGTGTGCACTGGGTGGGGGATACTAGTACACCCCAGTGGCTGGTGAAGGGCAGTGTTTGGTTCAGGAGATGGAGTTTGAGACGAAGCCAGCTCCGAATGGAGGCTTCCCCTGGACAATTTGGGCCTGTGGACAGATGTATGAGCTTGGGTCTCAAATCAGGAGCCAGCAAGAAGCAGAGTGGGTCCTGGGAGCACATGAATGGACAGAAGGCAGCTGAGTAGGTCCAGTGGGGAGTGGAGCTGCCATCTGTCCATCACTGCCGTTTCAGAACTTGGCTGTCCTAAAACACAGCAGAGGCTAACAGTAAACACTCAGACTACAGGGCTGCTGGGATCACAGAGCTTTGTGCTAACAGTACCATTACCAACAGCTATCACTTAACACACCCCTTCTATGTGCAAGAGGTGCCAGGGCATCCTTGGTTCTCCCAAAGGCAGAGCAGGTAAGAAGCTTTTAGGCCTCAGGAAAGGAGAGTCTTTAATGGTGGTGGGAAAGATTTCTTGGGTCTCTCATATCAACATCCACTAGGCCTGGGTTCTTGGGTCTCTTGGAGCCCTGGCTTCTGCTATGGCCCTCTTCCTGCCCCTCCCTATAATGAAATATTCAGTAGGCTGGAGGCTGCAGCAGCTGTGTACCTGAGTCCCTAGAAGCTTTTGTTATCAGATGCCCAGGAAGTGGGAGGGAATGGACTATGCCTCCTGAGCCCTGCCCCCACCCTACAGTGCTTCTCCCCGCATCCTAGTAATCTGAAGGACCAGGTTAAACAGTCAGTAGGGGGTAGGCTGGCAGTGCCATGCAGAGGAGCATGGCAGAGACCCATCTGCCCTTGGGGAGAGGGCTGTGGAGGACTTGGTGACACTACCACTGCCCCACAATACTTTGAGCTGGGTGGGTCAGGGAACAGGTGTCCCCATTTTGCAGATAAGAAATCTGAAGGTCACAGAGGTCAGGTGATGTTATTCAGAGCACATGACTAGTAAGAAGCAAAGCCAGGATTGTGCCTTCTGACTGTTAATCCAAGGTTTCTTTCCCTAGAGGACACTGCTTGCTCCCAGAGCTCAGGGACCCTCTCCTTTCTGCCTGTGATTTGCCCCACCCTCAACCAGACCCCTCCCACCCATGATGCTCCTGTACCCAAGCATTCAGCCTCCCACCCTCACTCCCAGGGGTCTTCATTTCCTTCCTGCCCACCCTTCAGCCTAGGCCAAAGGTCACACCTGACTGTCCTTGCAGACCACTTCTGGCTAACAGCCTGCACAATGCATTCAATATTTTTTAATTAATGGTCAATGTACAACCTTTAGAAGATTTAAATTAAAAAAAACTAATTTCCAGTTTTTTTTAAGGCCTATGTTCCCTCTTATAGCAATCAGCTGAGAAGCAACCACCCTTTTAACTAGACTGTGCTCCTCAGTCATCATAGCCCTTCTCTCCTAAAGTCTTCCACACCAATCAGTTTTCATGTTGCTATTGCACAAGTCTTTTTTTTTTTTTTTTTTTAGTGAATGAAAATAGTTCTGTGTCTTCTAAAAGGAAAAAATAAAAGATAAGCCAAGAGAACACATTAGGATCGGAAGGGGGAGAAACTTCTTTATGGAAATGAAGAATATGCCTGGTATTTAACATGCAGACAGTCCTAGCAAGCAGCAGGTTGACTGGACTGGACTTGCTAAAGAAGGATGATCAGAGGTGAAGTCAAAAGGGTAATGGGGTCACAGTGGAGTCTCTGTAGTCAAATGATAAGCTATTGCACAATCTGAGCAAGAGTGACATGACCTTACTTTTTAAAGGCTCACTCTGGTTTTTGTATTAAGAACAAATTGTAGTGGAAGGGGAGCAGGGGCCAAAGCAGGCCACAGTCAGAAGAGCTATCACCATAATCCAGGCCAGAGATGATGGGGTATGGGAAGAGGAGGGAAGTCAAGGATGATGCCAGAGTTTGGCCTGAGCCATTGGAACAGAGCTGCCATCTTCTGCATTGGGAAAATGGAAAGGGGGCCAGGGCAGGAATCTGCATGGTGCATGCAGAGTTTGAGATGTCCACTATACACCCCCAAGAAGCTACCAAGGATGCAGGTAGATATGAGAGGCTGGGATTCAAGAGAGAGCAGTCTGGGTGGGAGATACACACAAGCAGATCATCACATAGCTGGCATTGAGGACTAAATGAGAGCAGGTGGGGCCTGCCTGTAGATGGAGAAGAATATCAAGGCCAAGTCATAGATGTTGGAAGAACAGGAGGGACCAAAAGAGTCTGTAAAGAAGCAACTACCGAGGTAGGAAGAAAAACAAGATGGGGGCCATCCTGGAGAAGGTTGCATAGAGGAAGGGATGCTCACATATGGCATTCAAGGCAAGATGAGGCCTGACAACCCAACGTTGGATCTAACAACATGGAGGCCACTGGTGCCCCTGGCCAGAACAGGAGCAAAGCCTGGGTGGAGTACACTTAGGACATCATGGGGGGAGTGTGGACTATTTTTTTAAATATATATATATTTTTTTATTGATTTCAGAGAGGAAGGGAAAGGAAAAGAGATAGAAGCATCAATGATGCAAAAGAATCGTTGATTGGCTGCCTCCAGTACATCCCCTACTGGGGATCAAGCCCACAACCCAGGCATGTGCCCTGACCAGGAATCAAACATGACCTCCTGGTTCATAGGTCTACACTCAACCACTGAGCCATGCCAGCTGGGCAGTGTAAGCTATTCTTTTTGCAGTTTGCTACAAAGAACAGCAAGGGGAAGGTGGCAAATGTTTGTGGGAAAAGTGAAGTTTTTTCTTTAAGGTGATAGAAAGAATAATATGACTGCATAATGATGGGAATGATGCATTTGGGGCAAAATTGACAACATACCAAAGAAAAAAAAGGGAGATGATAAAAGAGGTGTACTCAAATAGGCAAGAGGGACAGGGATCAGTACAAAGAGGAAAGACCTCTCTGTTGGGAGAAATAAGGTAGAATATTGCTTTCCCCAGAGGCTCAGAGAAGAGAGTTGCCCAAGGTGGCAAAGCCTGGGTCTGCCATATGACTGCCTAGTGGTGGCCCCTGAAACAGTGAGAGTGCACACAACAGACACAGAGGCAGGCACAACTGGAAGAGCCTAGAATGAGACTAGGAGGCTATCGCCACAATGCAGGGATGGTCTGAGGAAGGCACCAGCTTTGGAGGGAGCTGCTGGGCACAGAGGCTGGACCTGCTTTGTTCCAACAGTGGTGGTCTCCCACAGGTGTATGCCGGGAATGTTCTATATGAGCACAAGATGCCTGCTGAACCCTTCTGGGAGGCCCATGACACTCTGAAGCTCCGTCTGGCCTCACCTCCTGCCCCTGATGTAGCCACCACCCTTGCTGTGGCTGTATCTTTTGAGACTGCCTGTCCCCAGCGCCCCAGTCGTCTCTGGAGGAACAAAGGTGAACAGTACAATAGGCTGGAAAATTAGGAGGATACTAGGAGAGGCGTGTACTCAAGACCAGGGTCAGCCCCCAGGACCTGGGATGTCATAGGGAGGGTGGGCAAATAGAAAGGCTTTGAGGTCAGAGGGGGGACATGGTCCTTCAGAACTCTGAACCCCCATCCTGGGATACCTGATTTGAGGGAGGAGGCAAACCTTGCCTTGGGGGCCCCAGCCTGAAAGTCCATGGCTCTTCCCTCAGTGGATTGAACCTTCATAGCCTGTGTTTTCCCTGCAGGTCTCTGGGTCTCTGAAGGCCAGAGGGCCAAGATTACCAGGGCTGCCCTTGACGCCTCCAACCTCCTGGCCAGTGTTTTGTCATCCCAGCGCCCAAAGCACGATGTGCTGTTCCAGGTCACGCAGTTCCCTGCCTGGGGCCAGCTGCTGCTGTCTGGGGAGCCCCTCCATGCTGGGCAGCCCCACTTCCTGCAATCCCAGCTGGCCTCAGGGCAGCTGGTGTATGCCCATAGTGGCGGAGGCACTCAGCCAGATGGCTTCCGCTTTCATGCCCACCTCCAGGGGCCGGCAGGGGCCTCCTTGGCAGGACCCCAAACCTCAGAGGCATTCACCATCACAGTGCGAGATGTGAATGAGCAACCACCTTTGCCACAGACTTCCATTCCACTCCGGCTCACTCGAGGCTCCCGTGCCTCAATTTCCAGGGCCCAGCTGAATGTGGTGGACCCAGACTCAGCTCCCGAGGAGATCAAGTTCGAGGTGCAACGAGCACCCCACAATGGTTTCCTGAGCCTGGCAGGGGCCAGTGCGGGCCCTGTGAGGCACTTTACACAGGGTGATGTGGATGCAGGGCGGCTGACTTTTGTGGCCAATGGGAGCAGTGTGGCAGGCATCTTCCAGCTGAGTGTGTCTGATGGGGCCAGTCCACCCCTGTCCATGTCCCTGGCTGTGGATGTCTTGCCATCCACCATTGAGGTACAGCTGCAGGCACCCCTAGAGGTGCCCCAAGCCTTAGGGCACTCCTCACTGAGCAGGCAGCAGCTCTGGGTGGTTTCAGATCAGGAGGAGCCAGATGCCACATACCATCTCACCCAGGGGCCTCAATATGGACATCTCCTGGTGGGAGGGCAGCCAGCCACAGCCTTCAGCCAGGTCCAAGTAGACCAGGGTGAAGTGGTCTTTGCTTTCACCAATTTCTCCTCCTCTCACGACCACTTCAATGTCCTGGCACTGGCCAGAGGTGCCAATACATCAGCTACAGTGAATGTCACTGTGAGGGCTCTGCTGCATGTGTGGACAAGTGGGCCATGGCCCCAGGGTGCCACCCTACGCCTGGATTCCACCATCCTAGATGCAGGTGAGTTGGCCAACCACACAGGGAGTGTACCCTGTTTCCGGCTCCTGGTAGGACCCCAGCATGGCCGTGTGGTCCGTATGCCCAGGGACGACCAACCTGTGCAGCAGTTCACACAGCAGGACCTTGAGGATGGAAGGCTTGGGCTGGAGATAGGCAGGCCAGAGAGTAGATCCCCTGGCCCTGCAGGTGACAGTCTCACTCTTGAGCTGTGGGCAAGAGGTGTCCCACCTGCTGTGGCCTCCCTGGACTTTGCCACTGAGCCTTATAATGCGGCCCAGTCCTATAGTGTGACCCTGCTCAGTCTCCCAGAGGCTGCTCAGACAGAAGCAGGGAGGCCAGAGAGCAGCCCTCCAACTGGTGATCAACGGCCAACAGCCTCCAGCCCCGTGCCACCTGTGGCCAGAGGGGGTTTCCTGGGCTTCCTCGAGGACAACATGTTCAGTGTCATCATCCCCGTGTGCCTAGTCCTCCTGCTCTTGGCACTCATCTTGCCCCTGCTCTTCTATCTCCGCAAACGCAATAAGACAGGCAAGCACCACGTCCAGGTGCTGACAGCCAAGCCCCGCAACGGCCTGGCCGGAGACAGAGACACGGAGACCTTCCGCAAGGTGGAGCCTGGCCAGACCATCCCACTCACAGCTGTGCCTGGCCAGAGGCCCCCACTAGGGAGCCCTCAGGACCCAGAGCTTCTGCAGTTCTGCCGGACATCCAACCCTGCCCTCAAAAATGGCCAGTACTGGGTATAAGAACTGTCCTGGGCCCAGATGCTGACAGGCCAGGAACGGACTTGCTCAGGCCCAGGCCCCATTGCTCCCATGCCCCGGTACTGTCTGAGTATCCACAGAGCCAGAAAGACCTGAGGACGCCAGAGATGGAGGTGCTGGGAAGAAGTTTCAGGGGTCTGGGACAGAGTAGAGTCAACAACTGGGATCTCCTCAGGTCACTCCATGCCTGGAGAACTACAAGGGGCCAAGGACAAAGGCAGGCTTGGAAAGTCAGTCCCATGTCCTGGAGCTAGTTTAGGCTATCAAAACTGGAGCAACCTCCTACATGGGTCAGGACTCTGGGTACCTTGAGTCTGTGACCTTGGATGAGTCACCCCTAACCTTCTGAAGGGCAAGGCGAAGAAAGGAAAGGGAGGTGCTGGCAGGATTTCTAGGGGTCCCTCCAAGTCAGGCCTCCCTTTGCCTCTGCCCCAGGGTTGAGAGAAAAATGTTTTCCCCTGGTTTTTTAGGGAAATGGTATTCCCTGGAGTGGAGGAAGAGAGAGTCCCTTCATCCTCTGGAAGGCAGAAGCCAATAGAATATGTTCAGAGTGCAAGGTGGGCAGGTTGCTCTGGGGATGGGTTTATTTAAGGGAGATTGCAAGGAAAGTATTTAACATGGTGCTGAGCTAGCCCAGATTGATGGAGTCCCTGGCAGTGTGGGTTGGAGGAGGGTCTGGGGCCAGTTCATCTCCACCTGCATGAGATGAGGGCTAAGCAAGCATGCGTGTGTGGCCCTGCAACAGGTTGGCCTGGGGAGCATGCAGGGTCGGAGGCCATGGGCACAATAATGCCTATGCTCCCCTGAGCACTTAGAGGGCAGGCAGTTTGGAACACTTGGCTCCATGGGGCCTGGATAAACGGTGCTTCAGAGGTTCTGAACAGCTGTGTGTTGTTTGTCTGACTGTGCACTGGGCCTTTGTCCACACCAGCCTGCACTCCCCTGGTCCCCAAGCCAGCAGGGTGGCCAAGGCCACAAGAGCCCTGAACCTCCCACTCTTGGGACCTTCCAGATCTCTGCTTCTTCTGTGGGATGGGACCAAAGCCCTTTGGTTTAGTAGACATAGGCTAGGCTCTCTCCAAAGAGCATAAAGCAAAAAAGGAAACCAAGAGCTATTCAATGTCCCACCCTAGATATCTTAGCCTGAGTTTTGGCTTCTACGGATCTATCCCTCTTCACCCACCTCTCAAGAGGTTGGAGCACCAAAGGTGAGGAGATTAAGGGAGACATGAGGACCCCAAGGCTGGGCCCTGGTGATCTTGGAAAGCTGAGATACTACCACCTCAGACACCTGCCCTCAGCTCCATGGAGATACTTACAAAGAAGATTTCTACTGGCCTCTAACCTTCCAACAAGAAGATCAGAGGTGCTCCTAAAAAGCAGAGCAATCAGCAAGGATTCTGCAAACTATTTCTGTGTGTGGCCCAAGAGGTTGTTATTTGGTTAGGGGTGGGTTAGAGACACAGGGTCTCAAGAAGGCCCCTAATGAGTTCCTAAGGAGCCACCACCCTCTGGTCCTTTCGCTTTGGAGGGTCTCCCAGAGTTGGGGGAAATGGAGACAGATTCTGGGTTCCAGGCGATACCCCAGGTTAAAATCCTCAGAAGAAGCATGAGAGGTGTCTGAGCTCTGGAGTAGGGAGAAAGAGGCCTGAGCACAGCCAGATTGGGAGTGGAGAGCCCTAATCAGCCTTTGGCAGCTGACCTGTGTTTGAGTCACTGCTTCCCTGTGCTTCAACATCTATAACATCTAAACTAGAAACTAGGGCAAGAGAGGAGATCCCTTCCTCCTCATTGGCTGCCCCTGGACCACCCCTCCTTCTGATGCCTTTATATCCAGCCACCTAGATCCTCTTCACTCTCTCAGAAGACCCAGCCAGCTTTTGTTGCCACAGGGAAAAGCCTGTCCTATAGGATCACCAGGACCCATAGGTGGGGACCCCCACAGATATCCCTTCATACCCAGAGCTCTAATCCTGGTCTGACTTCCTGGTCTCTTCAGCATCCTCCAGGCCAACCTCACACAGGGCCTGCCAAGGGTGTCTCTATGCCACAACCCATGCTTTGCTTTGCTTCTCCCAGAAACCCAGGCCTGGATCCTCAGGGCCATGATATCTGCAGCCAGTCTCCACCCAGAGCAACCAATTTCCTTTGAACTGTAAGCCAAGACAAGGGTGACAGACTCTCCAGGCAGGATCTGGCCTCAGCTTGGATTTGCCCAGAGGACTGACCAAACCCTCTCTGTTACAGGCCAGCCTGCCCTGCCCCCAGTGTGTACTCTGGCTCTTCTAAGCCTCTGCTGGACAGTGGGCTGGCACCAGAGGAATTGTGCCAGCAGCTCTGCCAGGATCTTGCAGATTTCAGATATGCCCCTGAGGTTTAAGGGGATTGCTATCCACTTTACAAAATAATTCACCATTTCCTGTTAAGGAGCCGGATAGAAGCTAACCTGTATAAAAGTGATCAGGATTGACTGGAAGCTTCTGACTTTCTTCCTCATACACACATTCACACACACACACACACAATGTTCACTTGTATAAACAGCTGCGCATCTTCAGATCTTCAGACACACAATACAGAGATAAATACCTGCCTACATGATACATGCATACACACACAAACTGGAGATTTATGCTCTTTACTTGTGTCCTTCCCACAATCCCAAGAGCTGGCCACAATGAGCCAAGGGCCAAGATGCCTTGCTCATCCAGAGACCCAAGTGACATCAGCAGAACTGGGAAGTGACACATAGTGGAAGGGGTTGTGGTCGAGCGGGCTTGAGGAGCAGAGTAGGGGGCTCCAGAGAGGCCCAGATCAAATGGTTTAACCTCTTAGGTACCAAAGAATGGGCTCTTTTTGAGCCCCTCTCCTCATTCTACAAATTGGCCCTTTAAATGAAGTTGCTTTGGGAGCTGTGGAACCCACAGAACTAGAACCATCATCCTCCAATAGAAAGTAGGAGAAATGGTCCCCCACCACCACTTCTGCTGACCAATGGGAACTTCCAAGGTTGCCTACATCTTCCTCTGGGCCCTGAAGATTATAGATCTTAAAAAGATAAAGGTACCTTGGCAGCCTCAGCAGAGTTCTGTGGTTTGGTCACTTGTTCCTAGCCATACATGTGAGTGAGCCCTGGCAAGTGGGTAGAGCAGGAATGGGAACCAGACCTACAGGACCCCTCTCTCCTGGCCCACTCCAAGTGCTCTCAAGTAACACCTTCCCTGTGTAGTTCTTGCTATAATTAGTCGGGTGTTGGAAAGGGTATTTATTTTGCGCTGAAACTGCTATGGGAAATGCAGCTAGGAATCCACCCAGCCCTTGCTGAAGATTCCCCAATCCACCATGAGTAACTACCACATCATGATGTGTGCTGGTTGATGAGGGGAACCCCAGAGTAAGGGGGCAACTGGCTTTGTCTGCTTCCTTCTCTTTTTAGAGAGTGTTGGGCCTTTCCCTGGAAAGGGCAGCCATGCAGCCACTAAAGCCAAGCCAAAAACATCAACTTACCTCCTGTCACATTTCCATTCTCAGTGCAATGAGGTGCAGTGTTTAACTGAGAGCCGCTATCCTCATAAAAGGGTGCCAGCTCCTTAGAGGGTCTCGTGACCACTAGGATAACTGATGGATTGGACAGTGTTCTTTCACATTTCAGTTGTCCTAAGAGCTCCTAAAGACAGAGCAGCCTTTGGCTAAATAATCCAGGGCCAAGAAAGGACTCTTCTACCTGAACACAGGCACACTTAGGGCTAAAGGAGCTCCCCTGATCTCAACCTGGGGACTGCAACACTGTTAGCCTGGAGCTGGGAGCTAATCCCAAGGCTTCTTTCTGATGTCTGGTGAGGTCACAAAGGGCTCAAGTGACCAGTCCTGAAGGCCCAAATTCAATGAGTGTCTAAGTCTTTGCCATTCAAAGTAGGGCAAAGACTTTGGACCAGGAACACCTGCAAATACCTGGAAGCTTGTTGGAAATGAGGAACCTTAGGCACACCCCAGAGTTGCTGAATCACACTCTGCGTTTGAACAAGGTTCCAGGTTCTTGAAACGCAACCAAATAGCAAAGTTGAAGACACTCTGACTTAAATCCTCCCCCTCGACCTCTGAGGAAACTGAGCCATGAGAGGCAAGGACCAGACCAACATCACACTAAGGCAGCAATTTTCAACCTTTTTCATCTCACGGCACACATAAACTAACTACTAAAATTCTGTGGCAAACCAAAAAATATTTTTTTTTTTTGTCAGTCTGACAAAAAATTAGGTATGACTTTGATTCATTCACAGTGGATGGCTATAGTCGTGTCTGCTGCTGCTTTTTGTTTTTTATTGACAATCTAAGGGAAAAGAGGTCAGTGTGCCTACTAAATAGTCAGGTATTGCATGTTTTGTTAAATTCTTGCAGCACACCAGTGTGTTGGTGCACATCGGGTAAAAATCACTGCACTCGGGCAATGACCCAGCTGGAAGATCAGACCTCGTGACTGTTCCAAGGTGTTATCTTTCACTCCAATGGCAAGAGATGTTTGTGGAACGTCTCCTAAGCACCTAACCCTGGGCTGTCTATCCCTCTCTCCTGCACTCTTTTGAAGTCCCCATATACCCCACTCATTTGGGGGGTAGGGTTCTGATGTGGGGGTTCCTGCCTCCAGTGAAACAAAGAGGGAAGCAGAGGAGGTCAAGGCTGGCAATCAGGTCTGATCCAATGGGGAGGGTCTTCAGGAAGCAGACCACTCCCACCCTTAATTCCCAAAAAACTGGTCCCTGAAGTATAGCAGCCCCTGTACGCTGCCTGAGCTCAAACAGCGCAAATACATGGACTCAGATGACCCTTGCTTCTCCTTACGGGAAGGTCAGATTTCACCTAGATAAAGGTGTGGTTTGTAATCCAGGTTGGAGAGAGGAACACGTGCATGCAGGAGAAGTCTGCACCCCACAAAGTCTGAGGCTATTGGGGTCAGTGTGATCTGCGAATAGGAAAGGGTCCTGCAGGGCTGCTGGCAGAAGGGAACTCTAAAAAAAATTAGCCCTTAGCTGGACTGGGTGCAAAAAGGCAGCCTCAGCCCTGACCAGTTTGGCTCAGTGGATAGAGCTTCAGCTGCGGACTGAAGGGTCCCAGGTTTGATTCCAGTCAAGGGTAATAATAAGAAAAAAAAGGCAGCCTCGGATTTTGCCAGTGTGCCGGCTGCTTAGTGCAAGGGGAGAGAGGACTTATGGAAGAGACTTTGGGAGAATTGCGTGCAAAGCTGAATGGCGGAGGTTGCAAGCTCCCACACTTCCCTGGGCTCCTTTTCTTTTTTTCTCATTAAATCCTTGCTTTTTATTATTAAACCCAATACATAGGATCGCCCAATTGCTGTCACTCGCAGAGACTACAGGGGTAAGTTGTTTTTGTGGAACCTAGGAATCAGAGCAAGGAGTAATGGACCAAGAAACCAGCTCTGGGTCAGTCCATTCTCCTAAACCAGTATTAAGTGCGATAGGGAAAACAAAACCTAAATAGTGACTAGAGAGGACTTATAGCCACGGAGGTCAATCCAGAAATACTGAGATCCAGGGGATGAACCACAAACTGACTCTTCTATAAACACAAATAAAAGCAGTCTGGGAAACAAAGAAATACTGCCTGTTTTAAAATCAAGACTGTGGTATACAATAAGTGAAAGGGCAGTGCAAGACTGACTCAAACCCCCCTTTTCAAACCGGCCAATAGAGATGCAGAGGAAATGACCCAAGTCCAAATTAGGCTAACTGCATCCTGCCCCCTGTGCAACCAAACCCTGGCCCTTCCCTCGACCAATCAACAGGGGCCACACACATTACCCCACCCACTACTTCCAGACCCCCAATAAAACCTTTGTTCTCCTGAGACTTGCTCTCTCTCCACCCTACCGCTGTGTCAGTGAGTGTGGATGGGACTGAGCTCGAGCTAGCTCAAATAAAGGCTCTTTGCTTTTGCATCGGACTCGGGCTCACTGGAGGTCTTTGGGGATCATGAAATCTGGGCATAACATGGACATAACACACATAGGAGCAGTATATTGCAGGGAACTTCAACACTCTCCTGAATACCTGACAGGACAAAGGCGTGCCAAACAGAAGACTAGAGGAAGTGAATGACCCACACTACCACACATTTTTTTTTCACCTTTTACTTAAGAAACTAAATTTTTTTTCTTTTTTCCTCACTTGATTTTACCATTTTAATTATTACATTTTCATTTTTAATCAATATTATTACTACTACTATTTTACCTTTTTCTAAGTGTCATTTTATTTTCTCTTTATTTTATTTTGGAATTAGTGTTCTACATTCTATTTTCCCTTTTCCTTTAGCATCACTTTATTATTTCTCAATTTTACCTCTATGCCAACACTCTCTTCCTCACTTTTCCCCTTTTATTGTCCTGTTTCTCTTACACTATTCCTGTTTTAGATTTTTCCTACTCCCTCTTTTTACCTCCTGTTAAAATTTCACCCTACTTATATATGCAATTTTCAATCCCCTGCTCTAAGTCCATACACACCTCACTCTTTTCCTTCTTCACTATTCAAATTTTTTTCTCTCTGTCATTTTGCTGTTCGTTGTGCTTGATTGTTTATTACACTGGTTGTTATGCTTGTGAGATTGTTTCACTTTTTCTTTTTAGTTTTTGTTGTTGTTGTTTTTTGGTTATTTTTTGCCTCTGTTTTCCTTCACCTCCCTTGATATTAGTTGTTGTTTGTAGTTTGCATTCACTCTAGGGATCTGTTGCTAGCATTTGTTGAAATTAGTGGCTGCTCTCTTGGAGTTTTCTCCTCATATAGTTTCTTCCCCTCTTCTATTTCATTCTTTCTTTTCTCTATTACTTTATTTTCCTTTTCCCAATTTTGTTTTTGCACTCTCTTTTTTTCTTTTTCTCCTTTTTCTTTTTCTCTTCTTCTTTCTTTCTTATCCCTGAATTCTCTTTTCTCTGGTGGTCACCTTTATTTGGGGTTATTATTACCATGAATATATTTGTGTTCAGTACCTTGTGCATTGGGCCTTGTTGTGCTGTATTTTGTCTATTTAAATCAATGCAGGAGAGAGAGAACTACATAACCAGACACCCAGAGAAGAGAGATCATGGGGAGACAAAGAAACAGCCCACATATGAAAGAAAAACAGACATCACCAAAAAAGGAAGTAAACGAAAAGGAGGCAAGCAACCTCTCAGAGAAAGAATTCAGAGAAATGGTCATAAGGTGGATAAAAAGAAAGGAAGACAAATTCAATAATATGTGTAAGAACCAAGAGGAACTAAAGAACCAAAATGAAAAATGACATCACTGCTATAAAGAACTCATTAGAAAGCATCAACAATAGACTAGAAGAAGCAGATGACCGCATCAGTGAGCTAGAAGACAAAATAGGAAAAAATACCCAAGCAGAACAGCTTCTAGAAAAAAATTAAAAAGCCAGAGGAGAGCCTAAGAGAACTTTGGGACAACATGAAAAGAAACAACATTCGCATAATAGGGGATGCCAGAAGTAGAGGAAACTGAGCAAGGAATAGAAAGCTAGTTGAAGAAACATGGCAAAAAAACTTCCCTGATATAGGGAAGAAAAAACTCACACAAATCCAAGAAGCTTACAATGTCCAAACAAAATGAACCCCAAAAGATCAACACCAAAGCATATTATAATTAGACTGGCACACCAATGACAAAGTAAGAATCTTAAAAGCAGCCAAAGAGAGAGAAAGTTACCTACAAACGATTCCCCATCAGACTAGCGAATGAGTTCTCAACAGAAACACATCAGGCCAGAAGAGAATGAAATAAAATATACAAAATCATGCAAAGGAAGGGTCTGAATCCAAGACTACTGTACCCAGCAAGGCTATCAATCAAAATTGAGGATGAAATCAGGAGATTCACAGACAAAAAAGGGCTAAGGGAGTTTGTTACCACCAAACCTACTATGTAAGAAATGTTATAGGGTCTGCTGCAAAAAAAAAAAAAATTGGAAATGAAGAAGGAACATAGGGGTAAAGAATAAAACTGGTGAAAAACAAATATCTATCAATAATAACTTTAAATGTCAATGAAATAAATACCCCAATCAAAAGACATAGGGTAACTGAGTGGATAAGAAAACATGACCCATATATCTGCTGTCTACAGGAAACCCACCTCAGAAAAAAAAGACAAACACAGACTTGCAGTGAAGGGATGGAAAAAGGTTTTTCAGGTGAATGGAAATGAAAATAAAGCTGGGGTAGCAATACTTATATCTGACAAATTAGATCTCAAAGTGAAGGACATAAAAAGAGATAAGGAAGGCCACTTCATAATACTAAAGGGAGAAATCCAACAAGAAGAAATAACTCTGGTAAACATATACAAACCCAATACAGGAACACCCAAATACATAAAAAAAACTTCTAAAGGATATCAAGGAAGAGATTAATAGCAATACAATCATAGTAGCGGACTTTATTACCCCACTATCACCATTGGACAAATCCTCAAAACAAAACAAAATTAGCAAAGAAACATCAATCCTAAATAACTCACTAAATCACATGAAATTAATTGACATCTGCTGAACATTTCACCCCAAAGGCACAGAATATACATTCTTCTCAAGTGCACATGGGTCGTTTTCAAAGATAGACCATATATTGGGTCACAGGCAAAGTCTATTCAAATTCAAGAGGATAAAAATCATATCAAGCATCTTCTTAGATCACAATGGCATAAAACTGGAAACAAACTACAATAAACACAATCCAAAAAATCAAACACATGGAGACTAAATAGCATGCTATTAAACATTGACTGGGTTACCAGAGAGATCAAAGAAGAAATGAAAAAACATCATGGCAACAAATGACAATGAAAACACAACAATCCAAAACCTATGGGAAACAACAAAATCAGTCCTGAGAGGGAAGTTCATAGCTCTACAAGCCTACTGCAAAAAAAAAAAAAGAAAGAAAGAAAGAAAGAAAAAGAAAAAGAAAAAGAAAAAATATAATAAATTACCTTATCCTACAACCCAAAGACTTAGAAAGAGAGCAACAAGAAAAGCCCAGTGTAAGCAAAAGGAAGGAAATAATAAAGATCACAGCGGAGATAAATGACATAGAGACCAAAAAAACAATACAAAATATCAACAAAATCAAGAGCTGGTTCTTTGAAAAGATAAACAAGGTTGATGAACCTCTAGCCAAGCTCACCAAGAAGCAAAGAGAGGGGACCCAAATAAACAAAATCAGAAATGAAAGAGGAATAATAGCAACAGACCCCACAGAAATGCAAAGGATTGTTTAAAAATACTATGAACAACTCTATTCCAACAAACTGGACAACCTGGAGGAAATAGACATATTCCTAGAAAAATATAACCTTCCAAAACTCAATCAGGAAGAATCTAAAAATCTCAATAGGCCAATAACTACATAATAAATTGAAGCAGTCATCAAAAAGCTTCCAGCAAACAAAATCCTGGGGCCAGATGGCTTCACAGGGAAGTTTTACCAAACATTCAAGGAAGAACTAAAATCTATCTTTCTCAGACTATTCCAAAAAATTTAAAAAGAAAGGAACACTTCCAAGCTCATCCTATGAAGCCAGCATTACCCTAATATCAAAACCAGATAAAGACAACACAATGAAAGAGAATTACAGGCCAATATCCCTCATGAACATAGATGCCAAAATCCTCGACAAAATCCTAGCAAATCAGATCCAGTAATACATCAGAAAGATCATACACCATGAACAAGTAGGATTTATCACAGAGATGCAAGGCTGGTACAATATCCACAGATCAATAAAAGTGATACATCACATAAACAAATTGAGAGATAAAAATCACATAGTCATATCACTTGATGCAGAAAAAGCATTTGACAAAATCAAACACCCATTTTTGATAAAAACTCTTAGCAAGGTGGGAATAGAGGGATCATTCCTCAACAAAATAAGAGCCATATCTGACAAACACACAGCCAACATCATACTCAATGGGCAAAAACTAAAACCATTTCCCCTAAGAATAGGGACAAGACAGGGATGCCCACTCTCACCACTCCTGTTTGACATAGTACTGGAAGTATTAGCCATTGTGATTAGACAAGAAGAAGAAATAAAAGGCATCCAAATTGTAAAAGAAGAAGTAAAACTGTCCTTATTTGCAGATGACATGATATTATACATAAAAAACCCTAAAGACTCCATCAAAAAATTATTAGCCTTAATAAATGAATTTGGCAATGTAGCAGGATACAAAATTGACACCAAGAAATCTATGGCATTTCTATACACCAATAGTGAACTTACAGAAAGAGAGACTAAAAAAGCAATCCCATTTACCATCACACCAAAAAAATTAAGATACCTAGGAATAAACTTAACTAAAGAGATAAAAGACCTCTACTCAGAAAATTACAGTACATTGAAAAAAGAGATAGAGGAAGACATAAACAGATGGAAGAACATACCATGTTCATGAATTGGTAGAATCAATATCATTAAAATGTCCATACTACCTAAAGCAATCTATAAATTCAACATACTCCCCATTAAAATACCAACGGCATATTTCACAGACCTAGAACGAACTCTCCAAAAACTCAACTGGAATAAAAAAAGATCCCGAATAGCGGCAGTGATCCTGAGAAAGAAGAACAAAGTAGGTGGGATCTCAATACCAGATATCAAGCTGTATTATAAAGCCACTGTTCTCAAAACTACCTGGTACTGGCACAAGAACAGACATATAGATCAATGGACTAGAATAGAGAACCCAGAAATCGACCCAAACCAATATGCTAAATTAATATTTGACAAAGGAGGCAAGAACATAGAATGGAGTCAAGACAGTCTCTTCAATAAATGGTGTTGGGAAAATTGGACAGATACATGCAAAAAAATGAAGCCAGATCACCAACTTACACCATACACAAAAATAAACTCAAAATGGATAAAGGACTTAAATGTAAGACTGGAAACCATAAAAATACTAGAAATATCCAAAAGCAACAAAATCTCAGACATATGCTGAAGAAATTTCTTCATTGATACAGCTCCTAGGGCATTGTAAACTAAATAGAAAATAAACAAATGAAAGTACATCAAAATAAAAAGCTTCTGCACAGTAAAAGAAACCATCAACAAAACAACAAGAAAGCCCACTCCATGGGAGAACATATTTGCCAATGTTATCACTGATAAAGGTTTAATCTACAACATTTATAGGGAACTCATACAACTTAACAAAAAGAAGACAACCAATCCAATCAAAAAACGGGCAAAGGACCTAAACAGACACTTTTCCAAAGAGGACATTCAGAAAGCCATAGACATATGAAAACATGCTCAAAGTCACTAATCATCCGAGAGATGCAAATCAAAACAACAATGAGGTACCATCTCACACATCTAAGAATGGCTATCATCAACAAATCAACAAACGACAAGTGCTGGAGAGGATGCGCAGAAAAAGGAACACTCGTGCACTGCTGGTGGGAATGCAGACTGGTGCAGCCACTATGGAAGACAGTATGGAGTTTCCTCAAACAGTTGAAAATGGAACTCCCATTTGACCCAGTGATTCCACTTCTAGAGATATATCCCAAGAAACCAGAAACACCAATCAGAAAGGATATATGCATCCCTATGTTCATAGCAGCAAAATTCACCATAACTAAGATTTGGAAACAGCCTAAGTGCCCATCAGCAGATGAATGGATTAGAAAATGGTGGTACATCTACACAATGGAATACTATGCTACTGTAAAAAGAAGGAATTCTTACCATTTGCAACAGCATGAATGAAACTGGAGAGCATTATGCTAACTGAAATAAGCCAGTCAATGAAAGAAAAATACCAGGTGACATCACTCATTTATGAATTATAAAGACCACTATAAACTGACGAACAAAAATAGATACAGAAGCAGAGCAGTATCAAACTGGCTGTCAAACTATAGCTGGAAGGCCTTGGAGGATGGGTATTGGGGGCAGGGGAGAGGGGGAAGAGACCAACCAAAGGACTTTTATGCATGAATATAAGCATAACTATTGGACACAAAACACTGGGGGGTAGGGAAGGTCGGGGCAAGATCAAGGGGGGGGGGGAGGAGACATATGTACTACTCTTTATAATATCTTAAGCAATAAAACAAAATTTTAAAAAAAGAAGAGGCCCTGACCGGTTTGGCTCAGTGGATAGAGCGTCAGCCTGCAGACTCAAGGGTCCCAGATTTGATTCCGGTCAAGGGCATGTACCTTGGTTGTGGGTACATCCCCAGTAGGGGGTGTGCAGGAGGCAGCTCTCTGATGTTTCTCTCTCATTGATGTTTCTTACTCTCTATCTTTCTCTCTCTCTGTAAAAAAATCAATAAAATATATTTTTAAAAAATAAAAAATAAAAAAAGAAGGGAATCTGCAGATCTCTCTGTAGCTCCTGCTGGGTAGCCTCAGGCAGAGGCTAAATTAGCACCTCCTTAGAGATCCAAGAGCCAGTGTACCCAGTGGTCAGAGTGGGACCTTCCAGATTACTACTCCTCAGAACCATAAGGGACACACTCAGGGGGCAGACTCAGTGAGCACCAAAGCCCCACTGAAGCAAGTCTTGTCCCATAAAGATGTCTCCAGCACAGAAGTTCTTCCACCATAGACACAGCTGATTCTCACAGCCAATTAGCCTGGAGGTCAATTCCTCCCAGTGATACCTACAAAATCAATGCTTATCTACAGTAAGTCTGTGCACAAAGCCCACAAAGGGGTGCAACCAAGAGTGTCCACCTCAGGTGATTGGGGAAGCTGAGCCACTCGGCCCTATAGGACATCTAGCACAGAAAGCCACTCTATCAACACAGGGAAGCAGCCAAAATGCAGA